>VHKM01000192.1:0-44090 GCA_007210695.1 Neogobius melanostomus
AATATAAGTTTTTATTAAATTAGTAAATTCATTTTAAAAAATTACATATTGTTATTATTCATGGAACATTTGGTTTTTTTGTGAAGCATAATTTTTGTTTGTAAAATAAAAAATTCAATTCAATTCATCTTTTTTTTTGAGATCGCGTTCCAGCAAAGTTCTACATATTACAGAGTTTAAGTACAGTAAAGCCAGAGAGATAACAGTCGTAGGTGAATGAGTGAATAATTAAATAAATAGCGTGGATATGATGCTGCAAAAGGAGTAGGCAAGAAGCTTGCTGTTTGAACCTACCCCCTTGTGTACTGATGAAGAATTTGATACATTCATTTCTAAGCTGTAATCAAGAAAATATGACATAGTTATTTTTGTCCTGTTCGCACCATGACTATACAAACAGCAATATTAAAACATCACAATATTCTGCTAATCCCAAGGCAAGGAAAGAAAACTCTAAACCTTTTCCTTCAATAATTACAAATCCCATCAACTGCCATAACAACTAATCACAATCTTTTAATTTGATCATTTGTTCCTTGTTGTTATGAATTATGCTTTGAATGGCCAATATTATGGATTGTGTTATTTAACGTGACCATAATTATATGATTTATTAATGATGTAATGTATTTCATAATTTAACTATTAATATTATCATTATTTCCTAATTTATTTATACGCATTATAATATTATTTTAATTGTTATTATTGTTATTAATTCAAAAATTAGTCACTTTTTGTTGTTACATCTACGCAGGTTATATGATAGTGTGAGCCCTATTTCGTGAGGTGCTTAAAAAGCGGAGATTTGGGCCAGCCGGAGGAGGTAGTGGCCCCCAATTAACCCGCCCGAACCCACTGCCCTGGTAGTTGGGACTTAATAAGTGGATGTTTTGTATCCCCGTGCTGTATGAAATGCGTTACATGACGAGTTTTAAATGACCCTCCTGGGAGGAGGGGGGGCTCTTCTCTCCACAGGTCCATGTCTCGCCTGCTTTTATCGCTTTGTATAGTTGAGGAGGCAGTGATTATGACAACGAGCACTCCAACATAGTGATTTTTAAGTTTTGTTCTTTGTTGCTCTTATTTAGTTATAACACATCAGGAAAAGTAATGGTGATAGTAAAATGACAGAATACAAGCGATCTGTAATTTGTACTTAAGCGAAATATAGAAGTACAAGCGATCTGTATTTGTACTTATAGCGAAATATAAGTCATATAGAGCTTAACTTTAGAATCAAAAGCTAGTAACATTATGTGAAGAAAAGAAAACAAACAACAAAAATAAATAAATAAATAGGGTAATCTACAGGTATATATACACTATTAATACATAAGGATACAATCAGTTTTTCTTTTTTTTCTCTTCTGCATAACTACATGAGCACAGTATAGAGTTAGAGTAAACAAACAGTGATACTTGATTTTAGTTTGTCAGTTAGCAGTAACACATCATAAATAGAATAGTCGCAGTTATTTTTCATTTCCACAACTCAAGGACAATCCTCCGCCTTGGGTACTTGGACAATATAAGTTGTTTATACTTTGGATTTGAATTGAATATGGAAGAGCACTGCTTGAGTTGGGCTACAAGTTTTTATTCAGAGCCTGATAACACACAGACGTACACATACTTTTTCCTGCGTGGGAACTAATAAGTTGAACCACATCCCCTCAGAATTTGTAACAGTCATCTCTTTTTATGAATTAGTTTTTTGAATATTTGCCTGGTAATAGGTTCTGGTTAGCTTTGTACACTAATTGTACAGTATAAAAATCTATTAAATCCACGAGTTTAAGCATGTTACTTTGAAGAAACAGTATATTTGGTGTGTTCGAGGTATCCAACTTTATGAATAATTCTGACTGCTCATTTTTGGAGTATTACAAGGGGTAAAAGCAGTACACTGTCACACTGCAGCTGGATGAGGATGAGGCAGGACTAATATCTAATGTATGAGGAGGCTAAGGGACTTTCCCATATAAAATCCCCTACTGACTTGAGCCTAAAACAAACAAAACCATTAGTGAAAGTGATATGTACTTTTGTCACTATAAAACATGAAATTGCTGTGTGTTATGAAAAAAATATAATAATAATACTGGGTATGAAATATTTTGGGGAGAGAAGTTAGCACCAGCTGACACCCACAATAAAGAGTGACAAAAATCAATGTGTCATGAACAGACCAATGTACTTCTATAACCAGCAACATAATATCATGCATATTTCTCTAAAAATCAAAAACTAATCATTTTTGTGGCCGCTGATGACTCCCACACTTCTGACAGCAGTTTCACAAACCTTGGTTCCAGCATTTCAAGGCCCACAGACAACACCAAGTATTTCATGGCATCGCAACTCGGCCACTGCTTGCAGATTAATGGGACTGCTCCACAATCTACCTCTTGCCGACAGAAATGCAGCTTTAAGACAAAGTCACTGTGACTGTGCCAGCTCTCGGACATAGAGGAGCTGATCAACTGTTGTCTCTGGTTGGTTTGGGAGACAGCAAGCCTTCTGAGCTGAAAGCAATCTTCCTGGAGTTTCTGCTGATACAGTGACTCTGTAAAAGAATGTACATTTGCACTGTATCAAAGCTGCATGAAAACCTCACATGTACCACAGAAAAAAAGACATAAATGATTACCAAATAAAGTCGTTTACCTTAATCACTCCCCTCCTGGAGCCGCCACCTTCACTTGGTGGAGAAGTTTGAGCGCCCGAGTAATCCTGGAGCTCTGTTGTCAGTGGCTTCGTGCCCCTGGTAGGGTCTCCCATGGCAAACAGGTCCTAGGTGACGGGTCAGACAAAGAGCGGTTCAGAAGCCCCTTATGAGAGACCAATAGGCCCGGTTAGAACCATGAGGCCGTGCTTCTGTGGACCCACCACCTGCAGGACGAGCCATAGGAGCTGGTGCAATGTGATTTGGGCAGCTCCAACACCTGCCCCCACTACCCAGCAACAGACAAGTGGAAGATGATGGATGGACCTTAATCACTGCTGTCAATCTGACCATCTGTGCTCAGCTTCATGGTGCAGCACATATGAACTTCTTCTAAAAAATATATGAATGTATTTAATGACTTCAGAGAAATTATAACTAATTTTAATGTTGCTCTACCTTTTCCTGCTGTTAATAATGATCACGAACAGCTGTTTAGGGCCATTGTAGACACTCGAGACAGTATTCATGTCCACACAGCGGTTCATTCACAGGGTTTCACATGTGTTTCCTCTTCAGTAAAGCAAGCTAACAAAGAGGCTACCAGCAGAAAAGAGAACAGATCAAATATATCAAGACAACAATACATCATTGTTGTTAGGAAAAATAATCAGTCAAGCTACCTTGCTCTCTGTGGATAGCATCACGTTTGATAGCAGTATTGCCTTTGCAGTGGCGGAGCAGAACTAGCGTCTTGAGCAGGTGAAGCATTGGAGCAGATGGAGCAGGTGGAGGATGGAGCACGTACAGCATCTGGAACAGTCCAGGGTTCATCCTCTGTTTTCCCCTTTCAGTCATACAAGCAAACCAAGCAGCTACCTACAGGAAACATCAAATATTAGCTATATCATAAATACATAGTCATTGTAATTACAAATCTACCTTCTCATGCTCTCTGTGAAGTTGTTGATGGTCAACATCAGGTTCAGTAGCAGTATCTGGAGGTGGAGGAGATGGCGCTGTGGAGCAGGTGGAGGAGATGGCTGTGGAGCAGGTGGAGCTGGTAAACAGGTGGAGTTGTGCAGGAGATGGCTGTGGAGCAGGTGGAGGAGATGGCTGTGGAGCAGGTGGAGGAGATGGCTGTGGAGCAGGTGCAGCTGGTAAACAGGTGGAGTTGTGGAAGTAGAGCTGGTAAACAGGTGGAGTTGTGCAGGAGATGGCTGTGGAGCAGGTGCAGCTGGTAAACAGGTGGAGTTGTGAAGTAGAGCTGGTAAACAGGTGGAGTTGTGGAAGTAGAGCTGGTAAACAGGTGGAGTTGTGGAGGGAGGGCTGTGGTTGAAGAGTCATAATGTAGGGGATTCTTACAATGTTTTTGAATGTTCAATCAGTCAATCAATTTTAATTATATAGCACCTTAACAACATCCAAAAGGTCCACAAGGTGCTTACAGAGAATAAAAAATAAAAACAACATAAACTAAGAAAAGACAGGTGGCAGGATTAGGTGTCAAATGCTGGTCTGAATGTTAATAACATAAATAAGTTATTTATGTTATAAACATAAAGTAAGGAGGGGTAAAAAAAACAAAACAAAAACAAAACAAAAACAAAAAAACAAAAAAAAATAAGATACATTTACAATGGAGATGGCGATGGTAAGCGGAGCGGAGCGAATAACATTAAAGGAGGGAGAAGGAAAGGGAAGATTGGTTGTAGAGCAGTGCTGGCTGACCGCAATGGCACGGAAAGGGTTTTTATTTATTTATTTGTTTTCTTTTCTCTTTTTTTTTTTTTTTTTTTTTTTTTTTTTTTTTTTTTTTTAATGAATAATACATATATATTTACTAGGCTCTCATTTCTCACATTAACGCACCACATGTACATTCATACATTTAGACAGACTTCTGCCCTGATTGCTTTTTGTTCTTGCTTTTTCCTTTTGTCGTTGTTACTTTTGCCCCAACCACATGCTCATTCACACACTCAAATATACCACTGCCCAGCTTACTTTTCTTAACCCTCACCTCCCACACCCTCCACACATCCAAATGTACGTCTAACTATCTTATGTATTGTGAAGATGTAATCGCCGTACATTTGTATTTCTTGTCACTTGAAAAAATAAAAATTTGAAAAAATAAAAAAAAAAAAAAAAAAATAACATAAATAAATTAATAACAATGCTAGTAAAAAACAAAACAAAAACAACAAAACAGGAAAACGTTTTCTTTGCCATGTCACAAAAAGTGACATCAGTGATGTGGGTGTCAGCTGGTGCACAACAAGTTAAAATAAATCAAAATGAGTGTCCGGTGTGGGACACTTTGGCCTCTGCATGCATCAGCCCATAGGCCTGTTTCACACAGTACTGCATTAGTCATAGAAACTTAAATCTTGGCCAGGACATTCTTGAAAAAGACATTTTAATTTCATTGAGTTTTTATGCTGGATAAATGAAGGACAAATAACATAAAATTAAATAACTTGAAGCTTAAATCATATATTCATACAATTACATTTAAAGGTTGGATATTTACTATTGTAAAAGTCTAGTTTACTGCTGCAGTGGGACAGTGTCTACTAATATAAAATACAATTGATTAGGCGCTATAATTAAATTAATTACTAAACATTATACAGTTTTATAATGAACTGAAGTAATGTCATTAATTGGGATGATTATAAATTGGGGGAAATATAACTTAGTTTGTTAATAAAAAAGAAACACACTGTCACACTACAGATGGGTGAGGATGAGGCGTCCTGTGTGAAACAGGCCCAACCTCATCCCACCCAGATGCATGCAGAGGCCAAAGGACTTTCCCATATGTTTTTAAAAAGCCCCTACAGGCATGCCCTAATGCTGCAGGGGCTTAAAAACACATGGGAAAATTATCACTAATAATTAAATAATTTTAAATATTAGTGATAATGATATTTTTAGCTTTAGAATAAAAAAGAAGTAAATGGGTGAGGATGAGGTGTCCTGTGTGAACAGGTCAGACCTCATCCCACCCAGATACAGGGGCCAATGGACTTTCCCATATGTTTTTTTAAAGCCCCTACACGCATGCCCCCAATGCATGCAGGGGCTTAAAAACATATGGGAAAATTACCATTACATATGATTCATACTGAGACTATGTGTCAGTATGAACCATATGGACAAATGTCAATCAATAGAAATTATTGTCTAAACCAGTGTCTCATTACAAACTTTATGAACCTGTTTCTCCGTATTAACAATATGAACCTGTTTCTCAGTATCAACTATAACCTGAACCTGTGAGTCATTAAAACAATTAAATATATATACAAAGATATATTACTATTCAGAGTATAAATTGAACATCAATAACACCTGAAAACCATTTCTTGCATGAAACACAAGCCCTCTGCATACAATAACCCTTAGACCAGTTACACACAGTTTTACATGATTACAATACTGAGTTTCTGTTAAATCAACTCTACAAAAGCACATGATTGGTAATAATTCATATTAAGACATTGTTCCAGTACCAAATTCAAAGAAAATTAAAGAACATGACTCTATCAGTATATTCACAATATGAAACTTTCTTACCTCTATTTAACCAGGATAAAATTAATTGAGATTAAGAATCCATTTGTCATTATTTTATAATGTAAATTTAAAGCCACAATATGTCAAATTGCAGATGAGATAGTTTGTGTGAAACTGGCCTAATCCCAATCCCGCCCAATTGAATGCAGAGGTCTACAGCTGCTGTGTGGACCCCTACAGACATGACCCTCCCACACACCACCTGCAGATGTCTGTAGGGGTCCACCAGCTGTGGACCTGTGTCCATGCATTGTCTATAAACCTGTAAAAAATATATATTCTTACTGCAGTGCTTCTTTAAATCTTTATAACCTGCATCACCTGAAGCTCTTCCTGAAATACAGACTTTTTGTGAGAAATATGATTAGGTTGTATTAAAAATATACCATGTGCTAAAAACAGATCATGATCATTTATGGAATGGAAATAACACAGAACACAGGGCTATGATAGCTATAGTAAGTGCGCAACACACCTGAATGGGTACACAGCTGTGGTCGTGAGATGTAAATGGCATCCAGGAGGGTATGTCTGTCCGTGGTAGCAGCAGTGATCAGTTGTCCATATCCTCTTGACTCAAACATCTCCATGATTGGCTTTGTTCCATAAAAAGAAGATTTTCATTAAAATCACCACAGATTAGGATTGGCTGAATGTCCAACATCTCGAGGCTCTCCAAAAGGGCTGTGAGGTTTTTCAGGAAAGAAGTGACACTGTAGGTGGGCGGCCTGTAAACAGTCACAATCAATGCACAGAACGGAGCCTCAACCTGTACAACCACAAACTCCAGATCAGTAACATTATGCACATAACGAACTTCATGAGCAACAATGTGATTCTTTACATAAATCGCAACTCCACCGCCCTCTTTGTTGGCCATTTCACTGGTTTGCGTATATGAAACGTGTCTGCTGCGTTCATACATTGTGTAGCCGTCTAGATGAAGAGCAGGGGCAACAAAGCACTGCAGTCTGGTCTCTGTAAAACATAAAACATCTGAAAGACACAGCTCATGATGACTCTGGATGTCTTGTATATGAGAGGGTAAGCCTTGAGTGTTGTGATGGATTACTGAGAATGTGGTGTCTCTGTCCAGTGTTTGTGACACATGGTAAAACGGCATGATGTGATCCAAGTTTGCTGTAGGCATGTTGTTTAGAGCCTCTGTAACATGTGGATTAGCATAAAGTTTGGACTCATCCAAGTGAATAATACGTAAACCACTGAGAGAAGTGACTCTGCTCAGAGCGACATAGCCCATTCCAGATTCAAATATTCGATTCAAAGATACCACAGCTGATGATGTTGTCAAACCTTGGACCTTGTGTATTGTACAAGCATAAGCCAACTTAATCGGGAACTGTCTGCGCACACAGCTATTTTCAGTCTCTTCACACCTCTCCACATACACCAAACCTGATTTGCTGTTTGAGCTTTTCTTATCAAGATCAAGTCCAACCTCTCAACATGTGTTGGATTGTAGAGGAATAAACAAATGCAGCTAGTTTAGCAAAAGCTCCATTCACCAGACCCTCAGAGAGATTAATGTTCTGGTCAGCATAACAGGGGCACCAATTGCAAGTTCCAGTTTGGCATCTAATCCACTAAATTCTGCTTTAAAAGGTTTGGACTGTAGCTCCATTCTGCCAGTTTGAGCCTCTTTTTGTAATCATCTGCTTTGACAGTGATGACATCATCGTGCAACTGAGCCAAAGTCTGAGAGTTGTGTGCCTTAACAAATCTATGCGTAGCAAAAAGGTGCAGCACATTATTAGGACAATCTTCAGGTTCAGTGACAGCCTGTGAGAGTAATGCTCTGTCAGCCTCTGATAACTCTTGTGCTTTTTCTTTCACTCTGATGCGATTCAACATTTCAGCAAACGCTACATCGTCTTTCTGTCTCATGATCTCAGTGAGAGTTACCATCTTAAAGTTGTCTCTCCATAGCCTCAGATTTGCATAGATGCACAAAGGATCTCCGTATACTGGTGGTAACTGATAAAAATCACCAACTGCAAGAACTGAGATTCCTCCAAATGGTTTTTTACTGCCTTTGATTTGCACGAGTCGATGGTTCACACATTCAAATATGTCTAAAGACACCATGGATATTCATCAATGATAAGAATCTCAGCATCCATAAGCTCAGCTCGCATTTCATCCAACTTGTTCCCAAGTCCATCTTTTCCGTGTTTTTTGAAGTTTCTGGGTAGTTTAAACAGTGTATGAAGCGTTGTGCCACAAATATTGAAAGCTGCAGTTCCAGTGAATGATGCCAGCAGGACAGTTGGCCTTGATGGGTCTGACTCAAACGCATGTCTTTCAACTTTAGACAGTATTTCTGAAGCCTCAGCATGGATGCTTTTGATAAGATGAGATTTTCCAGTTCCAGCCCCACCATTTATGTACAACAAGAACGGTTCTGGGTTTTGTTTCTCTACTCGTTCAATGCACCAGTCTCTTACATAATAAAACACAGAAGCCTGCATCTGGTGAGACTCTGATACAACTGCTGTCTGTAAGCATGATCCAGTTTTGGAGGTTCCATTATGAATGTGGCATGTTTGACGTTTGACTGACGCATAAGATCTGGGTCATTCTCTTGGACATCATCATCATCATCATCTCTGTCTTGCCTCTCCGCTAAACATTCAAGTCTCTCTCTTTCAGCTTCAGGAGCAAGATCGCACCATGCATCAACCATTTCACCATTCTTTTCCAGATCTGCTACAGCATCATCGACAGCTCGACCACATTTCTCATACTTTTGTAAGTTTTCATCCACGATCTCTTCACAGCAACAACTTCATCTGCGTAGGGTAACCTCACACAACCGCCTTCGTAGAATGATTTGAAAGTTGGAAATCCTGGAGGTTTTAGCTGAAATTCTCCACGGTGAGGTAAATATGCGGTCAAGAGAGTGCGATAAAACTCTATAGGGTTCTTTAACGGTGACCAGCGCTTGTATCTGAATATATGATTTTTCCTCAGCTTCTTCACGTATCCCAAACCGTTGAGCAGTGGTTTCACATCTTTGCCGTTATTTCCTTGCCATAAACAAATCTGTACTGGGACATAAAGTCACCAAAGCTCATCTCTTCAAACTCTTGCGTTTCAGGTCGTGCTCTATATTTCTCCAAAGGATTTGTCATCCAGATATCATCATCTTCACACTCTTCCAGTTGTGACATGGGTCTGCTCATTTTAACACTTGTGTCTGTTGGCATGAAATCAACTTTTCGATGCACCCTTTTAAGCGTAATCCACAAGCTCTGGCCACACATTCCTGAGCGCTCACTCTCTGCTTTTGGAATAAGCCTGCATAACCTCCTTCATCTCATCACGTTCATTCAGTTTTTCTTTGCCTATATTCTTCACAACAGAATTCAAATGTTCACTTAGTCCAGCCTCTGACTTTGAAATATAGCCACAGATGTACTGTATACAGGGATAAACTCCGGTAACTGGTTGTATGTCCATGTTTGCTCTCCATGCTTTCAATAGTTGGACATTGTGATTGTTTACCCAAACATCTTTCGGCTCACGCTTGTACAAAACCTTAGGGGACTTGGTCATGCCATGCAAACATTGTTCATATTCCTCCATATTCATTTCACATTTGCTCAAAACCTCCTCTGTTTTCTGACAAGTGCTTTCGGGTTTATGCAGTAAGGTCTTGAATGACTTGAGCTTTTTCATGGATTTTTTGGACACTTTTTCACAATTTTCAGGTCTTGTGACCATGGTCTCTTCGACAGGACACTGTGGAAAACCAAACCTGCAGCCTTTACTTTTGGTGATATGACATGTTCTTGTGTGGTTCTTGCTGTGCATTTGAACTTCGCACACCAGTTTGTACAGTTCAGGATCTTTGTCTGGATCGGGAAGTTTAGCTGAAATATATTTGTCAACAATCTCACAGAATTTCTGCTCATCCTCAATGTCAATTTGTCATCGGTCCATATCAGTCCGTGTACGTGCGGAGTTCCGCGGGCTTGAAACTCGATTCTGTAAAAGTAATCGTTCACTTTACCAAGTGGTTGGGCAGGAGACTTGATCAGGTATTTGAATAACCCTCCACACGCTTGTCAAACATTCTCATTGTCGTTACTCGCATTACTCTTGAGAATTTCAGTCTTTGGTTTCCCAGTCAAGGTCGTCAAGTTTACTGTTTCACCTTGTTGTGCTTTTATTGCTTCAACAAACTCAGGCCAGTGGCTTAGTTCAGCTGCTGAGAATGACACAAAGTATGTGGGCTTATCGAGTGTTCGAACGATTGCATACAAGTCCAGCTTAGTTTTATGATGGTAAGGCGGAGTTCCTCTGAGTGTTATCATAAATCTTAAAACATCCCTGTGGCTGATGAGCCGTTCTACCTCCTTTTGGTCTCTCAACATTGCGGCGGTTATTTTGTGTCCAGCTCTTGTGAATGGTTTGGCTTTGCGTAGCTGTATGCTCATATTTGACCGTGCCATGTATATTTCAATCACATATTGAGCCATGAATAAGTACTCAGTGTCACTGGCAAATCTGTTATCAACATGAAACAGCCTGCATTTGAAATACTTGCTGGGAGTCAGTTTAATAGGTCTCTTTGCATCAAACGTGTTCACACCGGTTGGAAACTGTACTGGAAAGGCTTTGGATTCAAGATTTGGTATTTTGAAGAACTAACTGGGCTGTTTTTCTCGGCAGGTGCAATGCAGTATGCAGAGTCATTGTGACACAAAACCTCGTCTGAAATGTCAAGCGGTTGAAGACATGATTCAAAAGCAACTCCACCACGTGGCTTATCTGCTTCATCATCTCCCTGCTGTGTTTCATTGTCATTATTGTCATTGTTATTTGACTCTCTGTCCATCTCATGGTTATCGTGTTCACTGTCCATCTCATTAATGTGATCATGTGACTCTGTTTCCATGTCATTGTCATCCACTTCACTGTAACTCTCAACATGAGTGTTTGATTTATTGTCCTCTTACTTGGCTCAGCTTCCATCTCAACATCCAAATCACTGTCCATCTCAGCTTGATGATCTGATTCAATCTCCATTTCATGCTCAACATGATCATTTGATGTAGATTTCTCATCACACAGTGCATCTTTCTCAAAGCATCAATCTCCATTAAATCTGCGTCATTAAAATCACCGTCTCTCATGTCATCACTGTCACTGTCACTGTCACTGTCACTGTCCGGTTGGAGTGTGGGTCACATAATTCTTGATCATGATTGATTTTAATATCCTGGTAACATGGACTCATCTCCTTCAGTACCTCCAAAGCTCTGACGACTCGTGGCCAGTTTACAGTCTGCATAATGTAATGTCCTTTATAAGACTGCTTTCTCTTGATTTTGATCCGTATGGTCTGAGACTGTCCTATAACTCGGGCAAAGTGTTTACAACTTCCTCACCTCAGAGGGAACAAGGACCACATTTCCATGAATAGCTCTCTGTTTTCCTTTAGGGAGAATCACCACTCTTTGAAATGAATTACTTTTTTCACCATGTGTCTTTCTGCTGTGTTTAATACAGACAACTCAGGGGGAATATCCACTAGTTCCAGGTTATTCACTGCAGCGAGAGCAGGCATGGATCCTCTCTTTAGGTATAAATGGCAAGTGTGGCAAATCCATTCAGATTTTCTCTCCTCAGGTACATTACATGATTGGTTAAGGCACCCATTGTCACAAATGTGAACATATCGACCTGTTAAACACCTTTCAACCATGTGAGGATTTATTTTGTAAAGTGACCTCTTGCACCGCTTGACTTGATTTTCAAATGAAGCTTTAAAACAGACAGTGCAAACATATGTGGGATAGCTTTTACAATGAGCTCTGAAAGCATTTAAAGACTTGGCCCAGAGTCTATCTTTCTTCGTTTCCTTTTTGTCAGTCTGTGTTACTTTGCATGATTCAAACTGTAGTCTATTCATCTCTTTGTATTTCCTCTTTATGTTATTGGCACACCTCATTTTTAATTCATGATTGTCTTTATACTTCAAGGACATCATTTCCCTCATAACAGACTTGTGCCTTTGTCTAAAAGTTTCATTCTCTGCATATCGTTGTCTTATATGTGCCTTGTGTTTCTGTTTAAAAATAGGACTCATTTTGTATTTATTACAGATGTACTTCCTTTGTCTAAGTTTGAAGTCGCATCATCTCGATATCTATTTTTAATGAAATTTCTTTGTCTAAGTTGAAGTCTGCATCATCTCGATATCTATTTTAATGAAATTTCTTTGTCTAAGTTTGAAGTCTGCATCATCTCGATATCTATTTTTAATGAAATTTCTTTGTCTAAGTTTGAAGTCTGCATCATCTCGATATCTATTTTAATGAAATTTCTTTGTCTAAGTTTGAAGTCTGCATCATCTCGATATCTATTTTGAATGTAATTTCTTTGTCGAAGTTTGAAGTCTGCATCATCTTGATATCTATTCTGAATGTATTTCCTTTTCCTACGATTGAAGTTTGCATCATCTCTATATTTATTCTGACAATACTTGTTTCGTTTCTTTTGAAGTCTGCATCCTCTTTACATTTATTTTGAAGGTACTGACTTTGTTTTTGTTTGATACTTGGATCACTTGAGTACTTCAGTCGAGTGTAATTCTTCACTTTCTCTCTAAAAGCTGCGTCACTATGGTAACGTTTAAGAGTGTTTTCAACCTTCTGTCTGTATTTTTCTTTTCTTTCCTCACTTACAGATTCTGTTTTTTTTTGCTGCAATAATTTCTTAACAAATTTTCGCCGTTCATGTTTTGCCCTTTTACTCACACCTATGTCACAAACACTTAAAACACTTGCTCGTACTGTTTTAGAGACACATGGAGCAGTAGTTTCATCAGTATTGAAAGAACGAATGTGGGGTTTCTGTTGTTCAGCAGAGTCTTTGAAAACAGGCTGATCTTGGACAGCAACATTTGATTCAACATTTGTAACATGTGACTGGGTTTCATTAGCTGTAGAGGAGCTGGCCTCACACACAGTCAGGTCTACATGAGCAATGACTCGTTTATTATCTGCTGGTTTGCATGATGACATAGACTTACTGCAGCTTGCAGCTGGTTGTGATTCTGAAGTATGTTGTAAAGAATCTGGCATCTGTTTGATCATGAAACAGGTTGTGCTGGAGGAGCAGTTTTTATCAAAGGTGTCAAAGGTTCACTCGAGAAAATGACAGGGACAAGATCATATTGCTGTCCAGCTTTTGTTTTTATTTTGTTGTGAAAGTCTATAATTCTGTCAATCATTTTGCTCAGTTGTCTAAACTTAATCATCACTGCCTTGTTACCGTGGGGAAAGCCACTGGCATCTCTCGAATGTGGATCAAAATACCAAAGCGACCACTGTTATCTCTGAACACAGCTATTGTTAAGCTGGACATTATCAATAATGCATACTGGTGTTCATTACGTAGACAGTTCAGTCTTTCTTTGAGCGCAGGGTAAGCAGGATTTCGAACATGTTTGAAATATCCACACAATGCTGTGTACATGTGGAGTTGATGCCTGTGTGTTTTTGCCTGCACAATTTCTTCATCTACATCTTCTGCTGCCAAGAAACCGTTACGCCTTTTATCAGGTAATCTGTTATTGATTTTGTGATACAGTTGATCTCCTCTGTCCAAAATTAAATCCAAATCTCTTCTGGTGAGGTTTTCATTTTCGTGAAGAAAGCGAGAAACGCAGCAGAATTAGCAGTACACTGTCTGTTTGGTATTCTGTATCTCCGATTGTTCTGAGAATGAGACGCTTGGACATATACCTCCTCTGGAAAATGTTGTTGTGGTTGATTCATTGTGCAAGATCTGGGCTCAGTCACACTTGAAGATACTGCAGCATTCACTTTGACATTAACTGGTGGTTTACATGAGGACATAGATGTACTGCAGCCAGCAGTCGTTTGTGATGAAGGATCTGGCATTTGTTTGGTCATGGAAACAGGTTGCACTGGAGGAGCAGTTTTTATCAAAGGTTCACTATGGAAGATGAATTGGACGAGCTCATACTGAGAACTGCCTTTTGTTGTAATACTGTCATGAATGGCTTCAACTCTGTCAATCATTTTGCTCAATTGTCTGAATTTGATCATCACTGCAGTGTTTGCATTGTTACCGCGACAGAAGCCTCTTTTATCTCTTGCATGAGGGTCGAAAAATCCGTATCTACCACTGTTATCTCTGAAGACAGCTATTGTTAAACCATGCATTATCAACAAAGCATATTGTACTTCATTATGTAGACAGTTCAGTCTTTCTTTAAGCGCAGGGCAAGCAGGATTTGGAAGATCTTTGAAACGTCCACTCACTGATGTCCTCATGATCAGTTCATGTGTGTGTGTTTTTCCTTGCACAAACTCTCCATTTATATCATCAGCTGCCATGCAACTGAATTTACCTTTTAATTTGTACTTGTTTGTTTGATAGACTGCATCGCCTCTGTCCAAAATCAAATTCAAATCACTTGTTGTCAGGTTTTCATTTTCATGAAGAAAAGCGAGGAAAACTGCAGAATTAGCAGTACATTGTGTGTTTGGTGAGCTGTATTTTTGATTGTTCTGAGAATAAGACGCTTGGACTGACTCCTCCTCTGGAAAATGTTGCTGTGTTTGATTCATTGTGAAAAACCTGGGCTCAGTCACACTAGATGCTACTCCAACATTCACTTTTACAATAGCAGGTTGGTTCACCTTTATATCAACTATATGTTGTCTGGTGACAAGCTTTACTGCAACATTGATCTGGCTGTGTTTTATGAGCACTCTTTGTTGAGACTTGAGACTCTGAAGGTACAACATGAGGTTGATCTGGTTTAGCCAGTATTGTAGCCTGTACTGGAGAGTTAGCATCACCTTTACTTGTGCTTACGTCAACTGTCACTTTAAGTGGAGCAGGTCCTTGGTTCACAGCAGTGTGCATCACCTTTGTTTGACATGGAACAGCTGACTGTAATGGAACTGCACTGGGCTCGTCTGCCATCGTTACCTTGATCTTGGCTCTTGGTTCACCATCTTTTGCAGATTTCCACCTCTCAGATGCAGACAATGAGCGTTTGGATTTTCGTGGCATTTTTATTTACATAAACAATATGCACTTATCAATGATAAAAACTAGGACTTGGAACTGCACAGTAACTAAACTCAGCTGTTAGATACCTTTGTAGATACGATGAGTGGTATTCTGAGAAAATAATATTTAGACGCTTTTAAATAATAATAATGTTGCTGGCTTATATGAAAGTTCTAAGAAAATGTAATACCTTGGGAATAGTTAACCGAAACTATAAAAATTGTAATCTTTATCACCCAAAATAAAATACTATTTTATTTAAACAATACTCAGAGGAGCACAATACTCAGAGGAGCACAAAATTAACTTAAGCTACAAGAAAATATCTGCTATTTCACAATTGTGAACAAATATGACGTGGGGTCCTTTTCTACAGTAGTGATGCCTTCCAGTCAGTCTTTCAGGATTGAGAGGGAGTCCAGGTAACACTTCAATACTACCTTTTTAAAACCAATTCACTACCTCTTCAAACTGAGTCTGCAATATGTAATATAATGTATAAACAGAGCAAAACACAAAATACAATTTTATCTTTATTAGGAGAAATACTAAACAGATAAGGCTTATTTACAATCTTCCTTACACAAAATATTGATATAGTTCTAGGTTAATTTAGGGGTTTCAGAATACAGAACACTATAACTTAATGTGCACAAATGCTGTGATTTAAACAGAAAAGTGCAACCAAAACAATACCTTTGGATGCAATGTCAGGCAAGGAATGTGTCTGGAGAAATGCTTAATATGCTTATATATTTCTATGTAATAGTTATTTCAATCAATAATTAGTTTAATATTGTATGTAAACCCTTTTATCACGAATCAAATGTTTATATTTATAGGCTATAGAAAGGCTCTGGAAAAAACAATAGACTTGTATGTATGATTGTCTGTCAAAAAAATTATTGCGATGCCTTGAAAAAGTGTCTAAAATAAGATGGCGTTTTCTGAAATAGAATAATAATTAACAAGGTGTCTGGCAAATATCCTCAGAAAGATTTCTTTTAAATATCCTCAGAAAGATGTCTGGTAAATATCCTCAGAAGGATGTCTGGTAAATATCTCAGAAGGATGTCTGGTAAATATCCTCAGAAGGATGCCTGGTAAATATTCTCAGAAAGATGTCTGGTAAATATCCTCAGAAGATGTCTGGTAAATATTCTCAGAAAGATGCCTGGTAAATATTCTCAGAAAGATGTCTGGTAAATATCCTCAGAAGGATGCCTGGTAAATATTCTCAGAAGGATGCCTGGTAAATATCCTCAGAAGGATGCCTGGTAAATATCCTCAGAAGGATGCCTGGTAATATTAGAAGATCCTGGTAAATATCCTCAGAAGGATGCTGGTAATATCCTCAAAAGATGCCTGGTAAAATCCAAAAGATCTGAAATATCCTAGAAGAGCTGGTAAATATCTCAGAAAGATGTCTGGTAAATATCCTCAGAAGATGCCTGGTAAATATCCTCAGAAGGATGCCTGGTAAATATTCTCAGAAGGATGCCTGGTAAATATTCTCAGAAAGATGCCTGGTAAATATCCTCAGAAGGATGCCTGGTAAATATCCTCAGAAGGATGCCTGGTAAATATCTCAGAAAGATGCCTGGTAAATATCCTCAGAAGGATGCCTGGTAAATATTCTCAGAAAGATGCTGGTAAATATCCTCAGAAGGATGCCTGGTAAATATTCTCAGAAAGATGCCTGGTAAATATCCTCAGAAGGATGCCTGGTAAATATTCTCAGAAGATGCCTGGTAAATATCCTCAGAAGGATGCCTGGTAAATATTCTCAGAAAGATGCTGGTAAATATCCTCAGAAGGATGCCTGGTAAATATCCTCAGAAGGATGCCTGGTAAATATTCTCAGAAAGATGCCTGGTAAATATCTCAGAAGGATGCCTGGTAAATATCCTCAGAAGGATGCTGGACATGCTGGTAAATATTCTCAGAAAGATGTCTGGTAAATATTCTCAGAAGGATGCCTGGTAAATATCTCAGAAGATGCTGGTAAATATCTCAGAAGGATGCTGGTAATATTTCAGAAAGAGCTGGTAAATATCTCAGAAGATCTGGAAATATCCTCAGAAGGATGCCTGGTAAATATTCTCAGAAAGATGCCTGTAAAATCCTCAGAAGGATGCCTGGTAAATATCCTCAGAAATGCTGTAAATATTCCAGAAAGATGTCTGGTAAATATCTCAGAAAGATGTCTGGTAAATATTCTCAGAAAGATGTGTGGTATATATTCGGTAGTTTATCTCAAAGAGATTTCTGAAAAGATCAAAAAAGCTGTAAATTCTGAAAGTTCTTTAAAGCCTTAAAATTCTTTAAATCCAGTAAATTCTGTAATCCAGTAAATATGACAGAATAATAGCAGAGAGGGGGGGGAGTGGTGGACAGCAAGATTGAATCCTATATTAGAGGATTGCGCTGAGTGTAGAGAGGAGAGGAAGAGCAGTGGTGAAGTTAACCTAATTGGAAAGTTTGGAAGATAGTCAAGTTAAACAGTAGGAGGGACAGCGACAAAGAGATTTGAGTCCACCAGGACTGGGCCAGGTCGTCTGCGCCTAGGACACAAAGAAAACACAACTTTAGTGCATGATGAATACATGCTGACAACACTTAATACATTAATATTTTTTCCATGTGAGGGTTTTAGAAGAGATTGTGAAGGACAAAAAAGATCAAATTACTTGATTACTTACTCCCAAAAGTAAAAAGTGGTTTACTGCTTGTTAATACTTGGGCAGAAATGCCATGTTTCAATTTGTAATAAACACAAAAATCTGTCATTTTACCAAATGAGCCACACAACTTCTGGAAAGACTGGACTGAGCAGATCCATCCTCACAGCTCAACCAGACCAAAGTGCATAATTGTGCTGCCCTCCATCTGAGTAAACTATTTAACCCAATGTAAAGCCAGTGTTTGAAGACAAATTAAATAAGTAACTTTACCAAGTTGTTTTATTTTCCTCTTTTGGTGGCTTGTGCCATGTGAAAAGCGCTATACAAATAAACTTCCTACCTCTCTTCCTTTGTTGAAACAGCAAGGAAAGAGTATTTTGGGTCACACACCTGTTAACCTACCAACTCCCATTCATTTAGTGAAAGTGTGATATCGAGGCATGTCAGATCCTATGGCTGAGGTAAGTAGTAACACAGGGCAGTCGAAAAGCTTGCTTAACCAGGTTGACCAGACCCTGGGCTGTGTAGTGTCTGCCAGTGAAAAATCCCCATATGACCCTGCACTGCTGCCATCGACTCTGGGGACATTGAGTGGGTGAGAAGGGAAGAGAGCATGCACTGCAGTGGAGAGCAGGCCTAGGTCACTGTTCGTGACTTGTGTGAAGGATACCCCTGAATGCCCCCATCTGCCATATGTTTAAAAATGACTATTTTTAGAAATAAACTTTTGTGACTCCTGGGATTACATGTCAATTGTACATTATTGATTTTATGAATACTTGTTCATCAATCAGAGAAATACCGACTTTCCCTTACTTATTGAACTGCTTTCTTTATCATACAATTTGTGTTTATCTCTTGTTTTTGTTTGCCTACCTATATCTTCTGTTAGATGCTCAGAGAGTCTGCTTATTTGTTCACATATATTAAAACGTGTGCCAATAAATGTATTATATGTCTATTATACTTAAAGGAAAGCTAAATATTCTTTGATGAGGCAGAAAAAAAACAACAACTGTGTTGATTGTACCAGGTGACAAGTGCCCATAATTTCAGTACTTTCCAACTGTGGTACGCTTAGCCCTGTCAGTACACAGGCTGCCCACAGGTAATGACGTCACCTCCACTTTTTTCTGTGACATTTATTTTAACTAACCTCAATGAGAAGTCATTAGTCCACTTAGCCTTAGGTTTGGGGTTAGTTAGTAAAGGTTTAAGCTACTGTTGTCCTGTTGAGGTGACATAATTTCCTGTGGAGAAGTGGAGCTCCGCTGATCACATTACTTAGTGTTGAGCGTTCTACAGTGTAATGAATACAGTGCACATAGAAAAAGATTCAAGTTTATAAACAAAGGTACAATACTGTATATTCAAAAGGGGATTTTTTTATTTTGGTATCGAAATTGGTATAGAGCATTTAGCCTACTTTTAAGTATCGAATAGAGTTATTTAATTTTAGTTTTGAGCCAACACAACTGCCCACAACTTCCAGGTGAACATCATATCCAAGTTAACTTGTGCAACAATGTGACCTTTCTGAAGATGGCATCGGGCAGTGGTTCTTTAACTTTAATGCTGTATACAACCTCCAAATTTTAAACAAGTTGATTTGAGAGAGTGAGATTTTATTTGTATCCCTTTATGTACTAAATGAGGACATTTAAGTCAGCGCTTTGGGTGACTTGTGTCATGTGAAAATCACAATACAAATGAGCTTCCATTTCACGTTGTATATTTGTGTTGACATCATTTTTGCTGTAACTTTCAGGGTGAACTCCACCCATATTTGGGCTGCACAATTAATCTATATCATATCGATATTGAGGTTACTTCACCATAAAAGGCATAGGGTATTTTTCTGACTTACAACTTTCTCGAAACTATTCCAAACAGCAATTGCATGGCAGTTCACATTCACTGATCTGCTAATCTATTTGCAATGTTGATGGTTCCATTTGTACTTAATTTAAAATGTGTATACCCTATATTCCACAACTCTGCCCCTTTCTTACATTAGCTTCTCAATAGCCTACAAGAATTGGCTGTTATTCATTCAGTGTCCACTTTTGGTCATCGATTTATTTGGTACCCAACTTCAATATTTCAGCTCATAATGTCACATGCAGCAATTCCCCATATGGAAGAGTTTTTTCCCTTACTTACTATGAAATCACTAGAAGCCAGGCTGCGTGCAACTTTGTCTAGAAGAGTAAGTGATGAACAGGCGCCTGGAAAACAAGACAAGAACATAAGCTATGTATTACAACATATTGGACAGTTGGTGTCCATTACTTTATATGGTACTGTGACAAAATCATATTGAAATGTCACGCAATTTATTCAAGAAAAGCAACCTTGTGTTATGTTCTTGTTTCAAAGGTTTATGAATGATGGGTCACACATTAGCTGTAGTTTCAATGAATTAACCTGGAAAAAGATGTGTTTAACATCTCTCAATACAGAGTCAGGACGATGGTTCCATTGCTCCTACACTTTATGTAATACTTTAAGAACTGCACATGTTAGAAGTGGTGCAGCCTGGGGGTCTATGGGAGATTAAGCCTGGAATAGGGTTTATACTGTATGTACATGCACAATGAAGTCAAAGTTGATGCAAACAGTGCACTGACGGTGCAAAAGCCTCTTCTCTTCTCCGCTATTCACCTTAATCCGGAGGTTTGCATGGACACTTTTCTTCTTCTCCCTTTTTGTAGCTCTTTTGTGGCTTTTTTGTTTTGTCTCATGTTTTTGTCACTTTCCATCACTTTTTTATCATCACGTTTTTGTCATTCTTTGTTGCATTTTTATCCTGGTTTTCGTCTAATTTTTGACAGTTTTTTCCAAGAAGTTTTTAAATTTGAGTAAAGCTAAACTGGAGAACATGAGATTAAAGACCAGTTTTAACATTGTTGGTGCTTTGAATTAATCCACACAAGGTGCATTGAGTTGCCTTGTGTATGAAATGCGCGGTATAAATAAACTTGCCTTGCATTGTTCTGCTCCTAAATGTGATGGCAGTGACTGTTACTGTTCATGAAGGCAGAAACAGATAGTGTTTAACTAGTCATGGGCCAAATCCGGTATGCAAATAGTTTATATTGTTGTTTATAAAAGCTAGCATAATTTAGCATTTGACTTTAACAGAGAACAAATTTGACATTTTATTCCAAGAATTTCTCCAAAATATTGTAAAATCATATTAAGTGATATGATAGTGACATATACCGTTGTTCTGCAGTGCAGATCATCCAGGGCAGATGGGGGAAAAAAGACAATAGTTTCCTATAGCAAATACAGTATAATATTTTTTTTTTGCCTTGATATCAAAATGGGTATCGAGAATGGAGGCGCATTGAGTTGCCTTGTGTACGAAATGCGCGGTATAAATAAAGTTGGCTTGCCTTTATTTTCATTATCAAAATTGAGTTTGAAATTTTAATATTGTGACAACACATGGACATTACTGTCAATCACTGTATCTATATTTATATAGATACAAAATAATTTGGCTTTAGTTTATACATGCTGACTGAGAAGACTGCCTTATGTCATGTGAATAGACCCAGGATTGACAATGATACTGGCCAAAAATACAAAAAAAAAATCAGCATTACAACAGTTACCATAGTTACCACCATGGAATTCTTAACTGCCCTCCACCTCAAATTTCAAACATTAGGCTCTTTACAAATATTGTGAGTTCACGTGAACGCAACCTATTCATAGAGGTAAGCAATGTGTGTAATTGTGAAATTGTGATATCTAGCCACTCAAACACCATCCACATCTCGTGCCCCATGCAGCCATTAGCAGTTTTTCAGAGCACACTGTAGATATATCAAGAACACATGCTACACCAGTTGATTACCTTAAGACTGTATGGCAACCATTCACTATACAAGTTGCATATGGTGTTTCAGAAACATTCCATCTGTGTTTCTTCCATTACAACCAGCACTTGTTTCTGCCCTGTGTGTGGAGTTAAGTCATAAACAACACTCCAACAGTCTAAACACCAGCCCCTGTGCAAGTGTCCAAAAGGTATCAATCACAGACAGCAGCAAGTCACTTTTGACAATAAAACACATGTAATCTTAGTGATCTCATAATGAGGTAATATTACTATTTTTCACTTCATTATGACTTAAAATACATTTATTTTTTTACTTTATTATGAGAGGTGCTTAAGTTAATTTTGGAAAGAAAAAAAACATAATTGCCCAACTAAGTTTAAAAATATATTTATTTTATTTTATTTATTTATTTATATTACCTTTCAGTCAAATCGATCAGCCCTAGGATAACATAGTTAAGCACAATCACTGTACCAACTCAGAATGTAGAGCCATGCCCTAGACTAGGTTCGCTTTACTGTGCAAGATGCTACAGTGATCACACCACACTAGAAAGTGAGCCACCTTAGTGGAACAGGAAATTGTAGTTCAAGGCTCAACTAACATCCTCCTCAAAGAGGTAGTAATGACGTCCACTGAATGTAATGGATGAGCTGTGCACTTGTTGTACCTCATTCACTAAACTAAACATAATGACTCACCAAGATCAGACGAAGGAGGACAGCCAGGAACGGTCCACAGGTACATGTAAAGAAAGCAGAGTTTTATTTGTAATGTGAAATAGAGTTAAGACTAAGTGTGGGAACCTCAAGGTACCTCACGATTCCATATGATACATAATACGGGGTCAGCCCTATGTTCCCCGGTACCTATGTTCCCCCACTTCTATTGACTAAGATTAGGCACCAGCCCACTATCCTTAGTTAGTGGCTAGAGCAGGGTAAGGGTTAAGCTGATTGATATATGTATGACGTTTCACTCTCATGACTTGTGATTGGTTGAAGTACCAACTCACCTACGGAAAAAATCGCCCCCGGGGAACATAGGACCCGGGGAACATACTGTAGGTATGCACCCCATAATATATGGCTCACAATTAGGATAGTCAAAAAAAATCGATTCCTCGATACTAAAACTGGTATCGAAGTTAGATATTCATTTGAGCAGAGCACAGGAAGGAACCAGAGCACAGGAAGGAACTTGTGTGCTATGATCAAAACTTACACTAGAGCTTAAAAGTACTCACTTAAACCCTGAATAAAATTGTAAAACTAAATGCATCCATTGTCGAAGTGTAGGATCTGATTACTGGTGCTGTACCAGGTCGAAAGGAGCAGGTGTTTTCATAGAAAGTAGAATTTACGATTGTGGCTAACATTAGCTTAGAGAAAAAAATTCAACGAAATTGAATTATATCAATGTCAACTGTATAGTTACACGTTTCATATCTGTACTTGACTCATGGACAGGTTTAGAGGAATTTTAAAGGCCAGTTTTTACATTTTGCTTTGAATAAATGCACTGTTCTGCTCCTAAATGTGACAGCAGTGACTCTTACTGTTCATGAAGGCAGAAACAGACAGTGTTTAACAATATAGTCATGGGCCAAATCCATATGTACAGTATAAAGATTTGACTATGAATATGACAGCAGAAAATGCAAAACGGTTAATTAGAACAAATTAGACCTTTTACTACACTGATTTCTCAAGAACATGGTAAATCTGAATAAAGCGATATATTGAGTATTCTGCAATGTAGATAATACAGCACATATGGAAAGAGACAAGAGTTATAGTACCTATATGTTTCAAAAGTTTACTCTTTTTTTGTCAAAATAGACCTGTATTGAGAATCGAGTTTTATTTTCAGTATCAAAATAGAGTTTGAAATTTTAGTATCGTGACAACACTACTCACAATACGCTGATACTGTAATAATGGATATATTGAACAAAATGAATTGATACATCACCATTTTTTTAGCGTGCAATTTTTAACCTTTTTAACATACAGGTTATTCATCATTTACATTTGTTTCCATGTGCTTTATACCCTGTTTTCTAACATAAATAATTGAATAAATGATCCCTGAATTACACACTGAAAATGGGCCTATATTGATTTGTATGTGGCGTCACTTTATTGACATAGAAATAAGATACCACAGTCCTATTGCAAAAGGAATAAATCAACCCCAAATCTGTAATCAGATCTAATCAGTGGCGTGCCGTCAGGGCCAGCAGGGCCTTCTCTGCTGGCCCTGGCCAAATGAAGGAGGAAAAAAAGTGTAAAATGTCTTAATGGTATTAGTATATTTAATTTCTAATTTATTTATATAATGCACAGTTGAGTCGCTTATATTGGTTTTGTTGATGTGTAACTGTAATTTCCTACTCAAAAAGTGCCTTAAACACGTCTGGCGAGCTGCTCCTCCTCAGGGCCTTCAGAACAGATTCTGCAGGCCCTGTGTTGTCAGGCCGCACACATGATTGACAGCCAGCGTGACTGACAGAATTATCAGCCAATCAGAATTCGATGTACATTGACAGTACGCCCCCAGGGCCTGCAGTAGCTCAGTAGCTTCCCTACGCTTTCTTCGCCTGAGAAAACCGCTAATGTAGCCGCGCATGGGCAAGACAATCCAGGAAAACAGACGTAAACCTGATAAACAGATATTCCTCTTGGGAACATCCGAACGAGGCAAAAAGAAGCGGATTTTCTGATCACGGATATTTTGCGCCCCTTCATTCTGAAGAGCTTCGAGAGCAAAGCAGCGGGAACGACAGCGGGACGTAGACGCTCGGCTCCCTGGACAGGAGAAGGGTTTCCCGGCGTCAGCTGTGCTGGGACTCGGGCAGGGAACAGGTACGTGACTACGACATAGACATATTATTACGAGCGGGTCTCAAATAGCACCAGACTTTTTAAGTTTAGTATCTTTTTTATTTTACTCGCTCTGTCAACAAAACATCTCCTAAAAACAGCCGCCTGTTTCCACATTATAACGCGCTCATCTCCGAAGGCCTGTCATGTGTCGTGTGTTTCCGTATTCTAGTACGAGTGTTCCCGAAGGTTTTTGCTTTTGTTGGGGGCGGAGGCACCGCTGCTTTGGTTTGCGTTGTTGATACATCCTTTGGCGAAGAAGTGCCACGGAAAAAGGCAGTTTTATCCATATGCCTATTGTCGATAAGTTTATATGCGTTTGACTGCGTGAACCCATGTTGCTATTGAAGGCCCTGACTGAAACCCCACGGCCCGCCACTGGATCTAATCTATATTGAATACACAGACTTTCTATTGTTCTCTAAATCATCAAAATGCTTTACAACTACTGAAAATGAATTGACTTGTGTTGTATATAGACATTACAGCACAATGTTGCAAATAACCTTTCTAAAAAAAAATACATTTTTAAAATGTATTCTGGCGTGTCCACATGGCCTTACCACCCACCAAATCAGTAAACGTAGGGAAAACACTGTAAAGATACTGACACAAGAACAGATTGTCTGCATTGGCTCCGCTTACTCTCCACTCAGGAGGCCAGGCCAGGTGCACACAGTAGCCTGAGTCTGCCCTGAGATATTTACAACTACTTGGATTAAATTTATAGAAATAATCTCACTTTTCTCAGTATTGTAATATATTTTTACAATATTAGTATTCAACACTTTAACAAATGTTGACAAGCTTAAGAATTACTGTGCACTAGCACTAATTAAGACTTAATTAGAACCAGGTGCAGGAACAAATGTGTTGCAGTGAAGATAATATTAAACAAAAGTATGCATATCCAAAATGTACTCACCAAGGGTAGAGGATTAGGATGGGAGAGACCAACAATGAAGAGTCATTTACAAAGAGACAAAAAAAAGAAATACTGATTAGTAAACATGTACATTCTAAATTACACATAATTTTAATTACACATGTAAATATATACACACATGAATCATGTAAGCAGCATTTAAAGACAGAACAAGCCTCTTTTGAGAAAGCCAACATTACTTTTTGTTACTGTAATTTTAATGTAATAATTGTTTTGTAACTGCAATTTCAATGTAACCATTCTGTATTCTGCCTTCTTTTCTAAATTAAGAATACAAGCCAAACACAACAAAAACAATGTTCATTAAATATTTAGACCACCTTCTAACCTAAAACAGAATATTTTCTAGAAGCTCAATTGAAGTGCGGGAGTGCTAATGCTAAGCTAACACTAAGCTAATGTTAGCTAAGTTGCTTACTTGATAACATTTTTTAAAGTAAAACTAAATAAAAAGTTATGTCTACCAATATACACACTGACAAAGAAGAGTACAGTCCTGTGATTTCTGTCAACTATTTGCTACATTTAACCAGAAAATAAAATGTGAACAATTAGGAGAGAAAAGTACATGTCTTACCTTCAATGCAGAAAACCGTAATGACTGATTAGCAAGGAGAAGCAGCTGGTGACACCTGTTCTAAGATGTGTTTCAGTGAAGTGGGAAATTTAAACGCATGGAAAATATGACATATGTTGGCTATAATTTTTATATTATTTAACTGCTATTACTACTACTACTACTACTACTATTATTATTAATATTATTATTATTATTATTACTACTACTACTACTACGTTTATTTTTTTAAAGATCCTGGCTGCTGCTGCTGCTACTACTACTACTGCTACTACTACTACTACTACTACTACTAATAATAATACAGTAACACTATTCTCCCAGTAACAGTACTCCAATAAGTTTGAATAGTTTATTTCATAAATTCATACTTGCAGTCAAAGACTGAATATCAGCAAGAAACAGTATTAGTAAAAACACAGAACATTCATAAAATCACCCTTTCAAGTCCTTATTGTACAACCTCACCGCTGTAGGCAGAACAGATTGTCCAAATCTTCTATGTTATTTGCGCAGATTTCTTTGTTGTAGTGTAAGCAGTAGAACTAGTCACTGACATGTAGTAGTAGTAGTAGTAGTAGTAGTAGTAGTAGTAGTAGTAGTAGTAGTTGTAGCAGTAGCAGCAGCAGTAATTACCATGTTTTGTCAAGAGCCACAGCTTTGTGGGCTCTGATTATCCATTACTAACAATTCAAACTGCTGAAGTCCTTGAAACTATCCTTGAAAGTGTTTTAAAACACATAAGGTGTATTGGAGTGTCTAGTTTCGTAATAATAAAAAAAAAAAAACCTGCAAAAACGACTTTTTTCGTTTTTGGCACTTGTTGCCCCCTCGAAATGACCGGGGCAATCAGATGTCTTTCCGTAAGTTTATTATGAGCTCAAACATTAAAGGAGGTAAACATAGGTCCCCTGTAAACAAACAGTAAAAGGTTTTAGAATATTTAGGATTAAAGGGGGGGTATTATGTAAAATGGACTTTTTCAAGCTTTATATCATGTTATTATGTCATTCCCTCATTAAACACATGCCTGGAGTGTTGCCTTGGCTCATTCACATATTTTTGAGTAATCAGTAAAAACTTAGACGGCAGCCATTTTAGGTGTAGCTATGCCTCAGTCCTCCTAGGAACGCCCCCACCTCCTGGAGACGCCTCTGGACCTTTCGTCACCAGCCAAGCCACCAACCACTGATCCTCAGCTCAGCAGAGCCCCCTCCCCGCACAGTAGTGTTGTTTAGATGCCACAGCAGTGTGCTGAAGGGGGTGTGTCGGAAAGCTTCTTAAAGAGACAGAGGCCTATTTCAAGACATTCAGTACAGCCATTTTGAGAGAGCAATTTTATTCAAGGCAGTTATTTTAATTTACTGCATATACAGACCAACAGAAGGTTAGGGCATCATTGTAGTATGCTATAGACTGGTGCTATGTGATTGAAAAAAGCAGAATACCCCTCTTTAAGTTTAAGTCACGGGTGTACAGAAACAGATAAAATGAAACTTACATGTCCCACAGGTGTACAGAGGCTTAGGCCATGGCTCGACTACTGCGCCACAGCTCCTACTATGAGAGGCTATGGACCTAGCTTTTAAAAGTAGCTTGGGCAAGTCACGTGATATAGCGCTTCCAGTTCAACACATAAAATATTATAATAAAAAAGGCAGTGTATTACATTTGCAAAGATACAGGAATATTTACAGTGAACTATTACCAGACATGAATAATAAAAAGAAAGCACTTGTGCAAAAAGCAAAGTGCAGAAAATGGGATGGCAACACACTCAATGTGTGAAAACAATCGCTCAAAAACATTCAGCCCACAGGAACACGCCATTGTGGAGGTGCAGTGATAATTTACGTTCGCTACCGCTACACAGAAGACTTTGCAGTAAGAAAATGGTGAACAGTTGTGAAAAGTTGCAGTTGCAATTCTGACCAAAAAATACACCAAAACCTATCTTTCCATAGGTTTCCTAGGTGGAAAATATGCCATGGAGGGCAGGTTGAGCAATTAGCAGGGAACGCCAGTCAGCCATGGGGCGCAATGATTCCCTTCTCTCCGTGCTGCCAACCAATCAACACAACGATTGACAGGTGTCATATGACACGCAGTCGAAATGGCGACCTCCAGTGGACTCGTTGAGATACTTGAAAAGGCTTAAATAATAAAAATCTGCTTATATCCTTGAATCTGCTAAAGACCTGGAAACTGCTGAAATCCATGAAAGTGTTTAAATCATTGAAACTGTCCTTGAAAGATATGTAATCCTTGAAACTATTTAAATCCTTGAAACTGTCCGTGAATGTGTTGAAATCATGTAAAGTGTTCTTGAATGTGCTTGAATGTTTGTTTAAATTGCATGAACGTGTTAATTTATATAAACTGGTTAAATTGCATAAACTGATAAAATCCATAAATTAGTTAATTTGCATAAATTAAATGACATAAACTGTTACAATGCATAAACTGTCTAATTTGCATAAACAGGTGAAATTTCATACGTTGTTTACAAATATTGCATGAACTGGTAAAATGCACACATTGGTTAGTTTGCATAAATTATGCAAATTTCATGAACTGTTTAAATTTCATTAACTGTTTCACTTGCATAAATTGATCAAATTCATACATTGTTTATATTGCATAAACGGTTATGTTGCATAAACTTTAGATTGCATTAATTGCAATTAAACTGGTGAAATGCATGAACTGGTAAAATGCATAAATTGTTTAATTTGCATAAACTATATGAATTGCATTAATCCTAAATGGCATAAACAGTTATGTTGCATAAGCTGGTAAAATGCATAAATTGGTGAATTTGCATCAATTATATAAATTGCATACACTGTTGTAATTGCATAAACCGTCTAATTTGTATAAACTGGTAAAATGTTTAAATTGCACAAACTGTTATATTGAATAAACTTTACATTGCATAAACTGATGAAATTGCAAAAAAAGGTAAATTCATGAATTGGCTAATTTGCATAAACCAGTAAAATGCATAAACTCTCCATGTTGCATGAAGATTGCATAAACTGGTTAAATTGCATTGACTGGTAAATGCATTAGTTGGTTAATTTGCAAAATGTAATTTGCATAAAGTGGTAAAATGCATAAACAGTTTAAATTGCACAAACTGTTATGTTGCATAAACTTTACATTGCATAAATTGGTTAATTTGCATAAATTATATAAACTGCATTAACTGTTTAAATTTCATAAATCCTAAATGGCATAAATTGTTATGTTGCATAAACTGGTTAAAATGTGTAAACTGGTTAAATACCATAAATGGTTAATTAGCATAAATTATTTATATCGCATAAACTTTTTAAATCCCATAAACTGGTCAAACTGTTGAAATCGCCTAAATGCTGAAATTGCAGAAGCTGCACAAATGGCTGAAACACTTGGAGAGCCAGAAATCCCATTGGCTGGATTCGCCATACACACTAATGGAGCAGAGACCACATACACACCAATGCAAAAATTTCAAATTCCTGTAGAAAAAAACTGGAAAACTGCAGAAGGCCAATTTTTTCTCAAAACCCACAAGTTGCGGAAGCTGAACATGCACAAAGTTCAGAAATTGCAGAAATTGCGGAAAAAAATGCGGAAAAGCATGAATTTGCGGGAGCCCCATTATGCATCAATGGGAAAAATGTGCGGTATTTCGTCCGATTGCGGAAAAACCGTAAATCGCAGAAGTCCGAAAAGTAATAGCAGGATTCTCCTCAACATGCGGAACGTTTTGATGCATAACTTGCAGAAATTGCACAAAGCATGAAAGTGCTGAAAGGTGCAGAAAATCAGGAAAAATGTGCGGGAATAATAATAATAATAATAACTAGAAATGCAGCAATGGCTGCGCCATTGCGATTGACTGCGGAACTGCGGGAATCGAATGCAGAAATTGCATAAATTGCATAAATTGGTTAATTTGCATAATCTAATGTTCATAAACTGGTGAAATTGCATAAACTGGTAAAATTGCAGAAAAACTGTAAAATGCATAAATTGGTTAATTTGCATAATCTAATTTGCATAAACCGGTAAAATGCATGAACAGTTTAAATTGCACAAACTGTTATGTTGCATAAACTGGTTAAATTGCAAAAAAAACGGTCAAATGCATTAATTGGTTAATTTGCATAAATTATATAAACTGCATTAACTGTTTAAATTTCATAAATCCTAAATGGCATAAATTGTTATGTTGCATAAACTGGTTAAAATGCGTAAACTGGTTAAAATGCGTAAACTGGTTAAATTCCATAAAGTGGTTAATTTGCATAAATTGTTTATATTGCATAACTTTTAAATTCCATAAACTGGTCAAACTGTTGAAATCGCCTAAATGCTGAAGATGCAGAAGCTGCACAAATGGCTGAAACACATGGAGAGCCAGAAATCCTATTAAAATACATTGGCTGGATTCGCCATACACACTAATGGAGCAGAGACCACATACACACCAATGCAAAAAGTTCAAATTCCTGTAGAAAAAAACTGGAAAACTGCAGAAGGCCAATTTTTTCTCAAATCCCACAAGTTGCGGAAGCTGAACATGCACAAGTTGCAGAAATTGCAGAAATTGCGGAAAAAAATGCGGAAAAGCATGAATTTGCGGGAGCCCCATTATGCGTCAATGGGAAAAATGTGCGGTATTTCGTCCGATTGCGGAAAAACCGTAAATCGCAGAAGTCCCAAAAGTAATAGCAGGATTCTCCTCAACATGCGGAACGTTTTGATGCATAACTTGCAGAAATTGCACAAAGCATGAAAGTGCTGAAAGGTGCAGAAAATCAGGAAAAATGTGCCGGAATAATAACTAGAAATGCTGCAATGGCTGAAGCCATTGCGATTGACTGCGGAACTGCGGGAATCGAATGCAGAAATTGCAGAAATTGCATAAATTGGTTAATTTGCATAATCTAATGTTCATAAACTGGTGAAATTGCATAAAATGGTAAAATGCATAAACTGGATAAATTGCATAAACTGGTTAAATTGCAGAAAAACTGTAAAATGCATAAATTGGTTAATTTGCATAATCTAATTTGCATAAATCGGTAAAATGCATAAACTTTCATGTTGCATGAACTTAAGATTGCATAAACTGGTTAAATTGCAAAAAACTGTAAAATTCATAAATTGGTTAATTTGCATAATCTAATTTGCATAAACCGGTAAAATGCATGAACAGTTTAAATTGCACAAACTGTTATGTTGCATAAACTGGTTAAATTGCAAAAAAAACTGTAAAATGCATTAATTGGTTAATTTGCATAAATTATATAAACTGCCTTAACTGTTTAAATTTCATAAATCCTAAATGGCATAAATTGTTATGTTGCATAAACTGGTTAAAATGCGTAAACTGGTTAAATTCCATAAAGTGGTTAATTTGCATAAATTGTTTATATTGCATAAACTTTTTAAATTCCATAAACTGGTCAAACTGTAGAAATCGCCTAAATGCTGAAATAGCAGAAGCTGCACAAATGGCTGAAACACATGGAGTGCCAGAAATCCTATTAAAATGCATTGGCTGGATTCGCCATACACACTAATGGGGCAGAGACCACATACACACCAATGCAAAAATTTCAAATTCCCGTAGAAAAAAAGTGGAAAACTGCAGAAGGCCAATTTTTTCTCAAAACCCACAAGTTGCGGAAGCTGAACATGCACAAATTGCAGAAATTGCAGAAATTGCGGAAAAAAATGCGGAAAAGCATGAATTTGCGGGAGCCCCATTATGCGTCAATGGGAAAAATGTTCGGTATTTCGTCCGATTGCGGAAAAACCGTAAATCGCAGAAGTCCGAAAAGTAATAGCAGGATTCTCGTCAACATGCGGAACATTTTGATGCATAACTTGCAGAAATTGCACAAAGCATGAAAGTGCTGAAAGGTGCAGAAATTCAGGAAAAAGATGGAATAATAATAATAATAATAACTAGAAACTTTTGCAATGGCTGAAGCCATTGCGATTGACTGCGGAATAATGCTATTGCAGAAGTCACCTGAAAAATCCTTGAAAATGCCTTGAAACTGTTGAAATACTTGACAAGGCTTTGAAACTCCTGAAGTCTTTAAAACTCCTGAAATCCTTGAAACTGTTGAAACCTTGAAACTCCTGAAATCCTTGAAACTCCTGGAGTCCTTGAAACTCCTGAAATCCTTGAAAGTGTCCTTAAAACTGTTGAAATTCCCCACACCACTGAAATTATCTGGTAACTATGGAACCTGGGCAGGACTTGGTCCGGCTTCTGTGATTCGCCTTGATCTGATTTTGGTTCCAGTAACTATGGCAACTTAGTCTGGACTTGGCCTGGTTTCTGTGGTTTACCTGGATATGGGTTTGGTTCCAGTAACTATGGCTACCTGGTCTGGACTTGGTCCGGCTTCTGTGTTTATCCTGGATCTGGTTTTGGTTCCGGTAACTATGGCAACCTAGTCTGGACTTGGACTGGCTTTTGTGGTTCGCCTCGATCAGATTTTGGTTCCGGTAACTATGTCAACCTAGTCTGGACTTGGCTTGGCTTCTTCGGTTCACCTGAATATGGTTTTGATTCCGGTAACTATGGTAACCTGGTCTGGTGTTGGTCCATCGTCTGTGGTTTGGCTTGGATCCGCAGAGAACGTTCATGTATTTAAGAGCAGGCTCAAGACCCACCTTTTTAGTTTAGCTTTTAACTAATATTTATTTATATTAACTTTATTTATCTGTTTTAGTTCTATACAATTATTTCTTTAGTTCCACTCTTTTTTATTTATTTATTTTATTGTATTTATTTATTTTTATGTTCGAAATGCAGTTCAAAGACTTCCATGGATAGTACTACAGCAAGGACCGTGACGTCGCCCGGTATGGCGCAGCCGGGGCCCCACCCTGGAGCCAGGCCTGGGTTGGGGCTCGAATGCGAGCGCCTGGTGGTCGGGCCTCTGCCCACGGGGCCCGGCCGGGCACAGCCCGAAGGGATGACGTGGGCCCGCCCTCCTGTGGACTCACCACCCGCAGAGGGATCCGTAGGGGTCGGGTGCAGAGAGGACTAGGTGGCAGTCAAAGGCGGGTGCCTCGACGACCTGGTCCGCGTGCGCAGCTTCTGGCGTTCGGGACATGGAACGTCACTTCGCTGGGGGGAAGGAGCCTGAGCTTGTGCGGGAGGTTGAGAGATACCGGCTAGATATAGTCGGGCTCACCTCCACGCACAGCCTGGGTTCCGGATCCCAACTCCTGGAGAGAGGCTGGACTCTCCATTTTTCTGGAGTTGCCCGCGGGGAGAGACGGCGGGCTGGGGTGGGTTTGCTTATAGCCCCCCAGCTCAGCCGCCACGTGTTGGAGTTCACCCCGGTGAACGAGAGGGTCGCGTCCCTACGCCTTCGGGTTGGGGACAGGTCTCTCACCGTTGTCTCGGCCTACGGGCCCAACATCGGTGCAGAGTACCCGGCCTTCTTGGAGTCCCTGGGAGGGGTACTAGATAGTGCTCCGACTGGGGACTCCATTGTTCTACTGGGGGACTTCAACGCCCACGTGGGTAACGACAGTGAGACCTGGACGGGGGTGATGGGGAAGAACGGCCTCCCCGATCTGAACCCGAGTGGTGTTCTGTTATTGGACTTCTGTGCTAGTTACAGTTTGTCCATAACGAACACCATGTTCGAGCACAAGGGTGTCCATAAGTGCACGTGGCACCAGGATACCCTAGGCAGGAGGTCGATGATCGACTTTGTAGTTGTGTCATCTGATCTCCGGCCGCGTGTCTCGGACACTCGGGTGAAAAGAGGGGCTGAGCTGTCAACCGATCACCACCTGGTGGTGAGCTGGATCCGCTGGCAGGGGGGAGGAAGCCGGTCAGACCTGGCAGGCCCAAACGTGTTGTGAGGGTCTGTTGGGAACGTTTGGTGGATCCCTCTGTCAGTAGGGTCTTCAACTCCCACCTCCGGAAGAGCTTCACCCAGATTCCGAGGGAGGTTGGAGACATGGAGTCGAGTGGACCATGTTCTCCTCCTCCATTGTTGATGCGGCTGCTCGCAGTTGTGGCCGTAAGGTCTCTGGTGCCTGTCGCGGCGGCAATCCCCGAACCCGATGGTGGCGCCCGGAAGTAAGAGATGCCGTCAAGCTGAAGAAAGAGTCCTACCTGGCCTTGTTGGCTTGTGGGACTCCGGAGGCAGCTGAGAGGTACCGGCAGGCCAAGCGTGCTGCAGCTCGTGCTGTCACAGAGGCAAAAACTCGGGTCTGGGAAGGATTCCGCAGTCAATCAATAATATTAAAGAACATGAAAACCAATAATTGACTGCGGAAAGTTCCGCAGTCAATCAATAATAATAAAGAAACGCAAACCAATAATTGACTGCGGAAAATTCCGCAGTCAATCAATAATAAAGAAACGAAAACCAATAATTGACTGCGGAAAATTCCGCAGTCAATCAATAATATTAAAGAACATGAAAACCAATGATTGACTGCGGAAGATTCCGCAGTCAATCAACTAGAAATGCAGCAATGGCTGCGCCATTGCGATTGACTGCGGAACTGCGGGAATCGAATGCATAAATTGCATAAATTGCATAAATGGTTAATTTGCATAATCTAATGTTCATAAACTGGTGAAATTGCATAAAATGGTAAAATGCATAAACTGGATGAATTGCATAAACTGGTTAAATTGCAGAAAAACTGTAAAATGCATAAATTGGTTAATTTGCATAATCTAATTTGCATAAACCGGTAAAATGCATAAACTTTCATGCATGAACTTAAGATTGCATAAACTGGTTAAATTGCAAAAACTGTAAAATGCATAAATTGGTTAATTTGCATAATCTAATTTGCATAAACCGGTAAAATGCATGAACAGTTTAAATTGCACAAACTGTTATGTTGCATAAACTGGTTAAATTGCAAAAAAAACAGTAAAATGCATTAATTGGTTAATTTGCATAAATTATATAAACTGCCTTAACTGTTTAAATTTCATAAATCCTAAATGGCATAAATTGTTATGTTGCATAAACTGGTTAAAATGCGTAAACTGGTTAAAATGCGTAAACTGGTTAAATTCCATAAAGTGGTTAATTTGCATAAATTGTTTATATTGCATAAACTTTTTAAATTCCATAAACTGGTCAAACTGTTGAAATCGCCTAAATGCTGAAATTGCAGAAGCTGCACAAATGGCTGAAACACATGGAGAGCCAGAAATCCTATTAAAATGCATTGGCTGGATTCGCCATACACACTAATGGGGCAGAGACCACATACACACCAATGCAAAAATTTCAAATTCCCGTAGAAAAAAAGTGGAAAACTGCAGAAGGCCAATTTTTTCTCAAAACCCACAAGTTGCGGAAGCTGAACATGCACAAATTGCAGAAATTGCAGAAATTGCGGAAAAAAATGCGGAAAAGCATGAATTTGCGGGAGCCCCATTATGCGTCAATGGGAAAAATGTTCGGTATTTCGTCCGATTGCGGAAAAACCGTAAATCGCAGAAGTCCGAAAAGTAATAGCAGGATTCTCGTCAACATGCGGAACATTTTGATGCATAACTTGCAGAAATTGCACAAAGCATGAAAGTGCTGAAAGGTGCTGAAATTCAGGAAAAAGATGGAATAATAATAATAATACTAGAAATGCAGCAATGGCTGCGCCATTGCGATTGACTGCGGAACTGCGGAAATCGAATGCAGAAATTGCAGAAATTGCATAAATTGGTTAATTTGCATAATCTAATGTTCATAAACTGGTGAAATTGCATAAACTGGTAAAATTGCAGAAAAACTGTAAAATGCATAAATTGGTTAATTTGCATAATCTAATTTGCATAAACCGGTAAAATGCATGAACAGTTTAAATTGCACAAACTGTTATGTTGCATAAACTGGTTAAATTGCAAAAAAAAACAGTAAAATGCATTAATTGGTTAATTTGCATAAATTATATAAACTGCATTAACTGTTTAAGTTTCATAAATCCTAAATGGCATAAATTGTTATGTTGCATAAACTGGTTAAAATGCGTAAACTGGTTTAAAATGCGTAAACTGGTTAAATTCCATAAAGTGGTTATTTGCATAAATTGTTTATATTGCATAAACTTTTTAAATTCCATAAACTGGTCAAACTGTTGAAATCACCTAAATGCTGAAATTGCAGAAGCTGCACAAATGGCTGAAACACATGGAGAGCCAGAAATCCTATTAAAATGCATTGGCTGGATTCGCCATACACACTAATGGGGCAGAGACCACATACACACCAATGCAAAAATTTCAAATTCCCATAGAAAAAAATGGAAAACTGCAGAAGGCCAATTTTTTCTCAAAACCCACAAGTTGCGGAAGCTGAACATGCACAAATTGCAGAAATTGCAGAAATTGCGGAAAAAATGCGGAAAAGCATGAATTTGCGGGAGCCCCATTATGCGTCAATGGGAAAAATGTTCGGTATTTCGTCCGATGCGGAAAAACCGTAAATCGCAGAAGTCCGAAAAGTAATAGCAGGATTCTCCTCAACATGCGGAACGTTTTGATGCATAACTTGCAGAAATTGCACAAAGCATGAAAGTGCTGAAAGGTGCAGAAAATCAGGAAAAAGATGGAATAATAATAATAATAATAATAATATTAAAGAACATGAAAACCAATAATTGACTGCGGAAAGTTCGCAGTCAATCAAATTAAAGAACATGAAAACCAATAATGACTGCGGAAGATTCCGCAGTCAATCAAAAATATTAAAGAACATGAAAACCAATAATTGACTGCGGAAGATTCCGCAGTCAATCAATAATATTAAAGAACATGAAAACCAATATTGACTGCGGAAGATTCCGCAGTCAATCAATATAAAGAACATGAAAACCAATAATTGACTGCGGAAGATCCGCAGTCAATCAATAATAATAAAGAAACGAAAACCAATAATTGACTGCGGAAAATTCCGCAGTCAATCAATTAAAGAACATGAAAACCAATAATTGACTGCGGAAAGTTCCGCAGTCAATCAATTAAAGAACATGAAAACCAATAATTGACTGCGGAAAGTTCCGCAGTCAATCAATAAAATCACGAGGTCGGCTTCAATGAAAAAGTGGGACATCTTAAGCACCAGGAGAGACAGAGAACGACATGGCTCTGCAGTACAACCAAAGGAGGTGGTCACTATATTTAAATCTGTGGATTTATTTATCTTAATTTAAATCGTAGATGCAGCGTAAAGATATTTAGCGCAAAAAACTTTGCAGCAAGGGAGAAGTAGACAGAGTAGGATGTTAAAGTCTGCGTTTGGTGAGGGGGAAAGGAGATAAGTTCGTCATCATACCTTACGTCACACTTTAAACAGTGGATGAATGTGTAGGTCGTCTGTCCTGATGGTAAATCATCATTGATGCAGCTGTTAGCATTGTTGTAGCGATAGCGGGAGAGCCGTGTCCTTTCGCCTCGTTAGCCTCCGTCCTATCTTCACCTCTCGTTGCTGAGTTTCTTCTTGTTTGAGCCGTGTTTTGATGATTTCGACGGCCTGGTTCTCCGCTCTGCTACCTGGTTCTGCCCGGCTACGAGTATTAGCACAGCTAGCTCCGCTCTGTTGTTACTACCTTAGACTGAGCTGTGCTCTTCAGAAGCGGTCGTGCGGAAACAAGCTTAAGTTCCGGGCGCGTAAGCGGCCCTGTTTCACGTGGTTTTAATGAGATATATTAATTAAACGAATCATCGAAGCGGGAAAATAATATTCGAAGCATTTTACTAATCGAGTTAATCGATTTAATCGATTAATCGTTGCAGCCCTACACCTGTGCTAAATTAAATTCATTGCACTTGCAGCACTCCACCACTCAGGCCTTTATGGTGCAGAGCTGCAGAGATGGTCGTCCGTCTGTAGGTTCTCCCATTTCCTCAGAATAACTGGAGCTCTGTCAGAGACCATCAGATTCTTGATCTTCTCCCTGACTGAGGCCCTTCTCCCCCAGTGGCTCCTCTTGGACGAGCCCAGCTCTAGGAAGAGTCCTGGTGGTTCTGAACATCTTCCATTTACGAATGATGGATGTCACTAACTGTGTTTCCATCACTGGATTTTAATGAGCATTTTGAAGTTTCTCATTTGTAAGGAGTGATGGAAACACCAAATTTCACATTTAAACTCTTAATTCGCATAAAAAGTTTATCCGCTCACATGAGGTGGTTTTTGATTTGTGCGCATAAACGTAAATGCACATTCTGGAAGATGGAAACAGTTTTTTCGCATAAAGTTTGACGTAGTGAATAAAAATTACACGTGTCTGTTGGCGTAGCCGACCTGTGGACAGAAGTGAAGAGGAAAAGTCCATCAGGAGCAGCTCGTCTCTAGTTCAAAAATATTTCCCAGATGCAGAGACTCAAACATCACTGTCTCTGCCGCAGCATTTATGCTAACAACAGCATTTATGCTAACAACAGTGTTTATGCTACAACAGTGTTTATGCTACAACAGCATTTATGCTACAACAGTGTTTATGCTACAACAGTATTTATGCTACAACAGTGTTTATGCTACAACAGTGTTATGCTACAACAGTGTTTATGCTACAACAGCATTTATGCTAACAACAGTGTTTATGCTACAACAGTGTTATGCTACAACAGTGTTTATGCTACAACAGTGTTTATGCTAACAACAGCATTTATGCTACAACAGTGTTTATGCTAACAACAGCATTTATGCTACAAAGTTTATGCACAACAGTTATGCTAACAAACATTATCACACAGCACTGCAAACAGCATTATCACAACGCATTACAACAACAGCGTTAGTAAAAACGTTAGCACAACAGATACACGCATTTATGCTACAACAGGTTTATGCTACAACAGCGTTTATGCTAACAACCAGCGTTTATGCTACAACAAGTAAACATGTTTATGCTACAACAGGCATTTATGCTACAACACAATTTATGCTACAACAGCAGTTTATGCTACAACAGTGGTTTATGCTACAACAGTGTTTATGCTACAACAGGTTTATGCTACAACACTGTTTTATGCTACAACAGTGTTTATGCTACAACATGTTATGCCTACAACACATTTATGCTAACAACAGTGCTTTATGGCTAACAACAGTGTTTATGCTACAACAGTGTTTATGCTAACAAACAGCATTTATGCTAACAACACTGTCTGCAACTATGGACCGAGTAGCCACATAACATTCTCCCAGAGACGCAGACGCTCCTGATCCTCATTAGAAAACGTTGTAAACTCACTCTGGGATAGTTTTTGTTTGTCCAGCTTTACAGGTCATTTGAGACTTCAGAGCAGCAGCAGCAGCGAGTTAGTTACTTAGATACTTTAGCTTAGCTTTAGTGTCGCCTAAATTAACATTATTCATGGCATTAAAAACAAGCAGCTAATTCCGACTTGGTAAATTAATTTGGCCAAAAACTAAAAAGCTCGTACTTCAAGTGACATCAAAAACGTACAGTGCACCCTCTGCTGGATAAATGCTGCAGTTGCGTCATGCAGCCGCCTGCTGTAACCATGGTAACAAAGCCACGATTTGCAAAGACTCTTGGATGGAAACGTGTGAAAATTCACTTTGTTATACACATTTATTATGCACATTTTCTCTGATGGAAACACAATTACTGTGATCTTCAGGCCCTTTAATGCTGCAACAGTTGTCTGTACCTTTGTGTCTGTACAGACAGTTCAGCATCTGTCAGCATCTGTCAGCATCTGTCACCATCGTCAGCATCTGTCAGCATCGGTCAGCACCTGTCAGCACCTGTCAGCACCTTCAGCACCTGTCAGCACCTGTCAGCATCTGTCAGCATCTGTCAGCATCTGTCAGCATCTGTCAGCATCTTCAGCTGTGGACCTATACAGAGGCGTGTGTCTTTCCAAATCAAGTCGAAGTCATTTCATTTAGCACAGGTGGACTCTTGTAGAAACATATCCAGGACAATCAGTGGAAAAATGATGCTCCTGAACTCAGTTTCAAGTGTCATAGTGTCATGCAAATGCAATATTTCAGAGTCCATCCATCCATTTTCTTCGCTTTATCCGGGCCGGGTCGCGGAGGCAGCAGTCTCAGCAGAGATGCCCAGACTTCCCGATCCACGCACACCTCCTCCAGCTGTTCTGGGGGACCCCGAGGCGACACCAGGCCAGCTCGGAGACATAGTCCCACCAGCGTGTCCTGGGCCTTCCACGAGGCCTCCTCCCAATAGGACATGCCTGGAACACCTCCCGAGGGAGGCGACCAGGAGGCATCCGGAACAGATGCCCTAGCCACCTCAGCTGGCTCCTTTCGACGTGAAGGGAGTAGCGACTCTACCCCGAGCTCCTCCCGGGTAACTGAGCTCCTCACCCGATCTCGGAGGGTGCGCCCAGCCACCCTGCGAAGGAAACTCATTTCGGCCGCTTGTATTCGCGATCTTGTCCTTCGGTCATTACCCAGATCTCATGACCATAGGTGAGGGTGGGAACGTAGATCGATCGGTAAATCGAGAGCTTTGCCCCCTGACTCAGCTCCCTCTTCACCACAACAGTCCGATACAGCGACCGCATCACTGCTGACGCTGCACCGATCCGTCTATCGATCTCACGCTCCATCCGTCCCTCACTCGGAACAAGACCCCGAGATACTTGAACTCCTCCACTTGAGGTAAGGACTCCCCACCGACCTGAAGCGGGGAAGCCACCTTTTTCCGGTGGAGAACCATGGCCTCAGATTTGGAGGTGCTGATCCTCATCCGGCCGCTTCACACTCGGCTGCAAACCGCCCAGTGCGCGCTGGAGGTCCTGATTTGATGAAGCCAACAGAACAACATCATCTGCAAACAGCAGAGATGAGATCCTGAGGTTCCCAAACCGGACACCCTCCGGCCCCCTGGCTGCGCCTAGAAATTCTGTCCATAAAGGTAATGAACAGAACCGGTGACATAGGGCAGCCCTGGCGGAGACCAACACGCACCGGAAACAAGTCTGACTTACTGCCGGCAATGGCGAACCAAGCTCCTGCTGCGGTCATACAGGGAACGGGACAGCCCTTAGCAGAGGGCCCGCACCCCATACTCGCGAGCACCCCCCATCAGGGCACCACTTAACCGATGTTGTTATCAGCGGTCGAACGCTTTCTCTCAAATTCCACATACACATTGGATCTGGTGGGCGAGTCTTCCACGAACCTCGAACACCCGTGTAGGGTATAAGAGCTGGTTTCCAGTGTGCCTTTATCGACCGGGACGAAAAACCTGCATCTGTCCTCCTAATCCGAGGTTCGAGCTATTCGGTTTCCGGATGCCTCCTCGCTCCAGCAACCCTGGAGTAGACTTACCCGGAGGCCTGAGAAGATGTGATCTTCCCCTGTAATTGGAAGCACACCGCTGCGCGATCCCCCTTCTTAAAGAGAGGACCACCACCCCCGGTCTGCTGCAATCAGGAGGCACTGTCCCAACCGCCAACGCGATGTTGCAGTAGTACGTGTCACTCAGTACACCGCTCCCCAAGCATCCAGGACTTAAGTACTCGGAACGAATCTCATCCAACCCGGGGCCTTTGCCACCGAGGAGCTTTCTAACCAACCTCAGTGAACTCAGCTGGTCGATGGACGAACCCCCTCCGAGTCCCCAGCCTCGCCTCCTCAATCGAAGAACGTGACAGTGGGATTGAGGAGATCCTCGAATCTCCTTCCCACCGCCGACAACATACCCCAGTCGAGGCTCAACAGCTCCCGCCCGCCTTGTTAAAGCAGTTGTTTGGTGAAGCACTGCTTCCCCACTTCCTGAGGCGCCGGATGTTTGCCAAATCTCTCGAGGTCTTGACCGATAGTCCTCCCATGGCCTTCTCCGAACTCCTCCCAGACCCGAGTTTTGCCTCTGTGACAGCACGAGCTCAGCACCTTGGCCTGCCGTACCGTCTCAGCTGCCTCCCGGAGCCCACAAGCAACAAGGGCCAGTAGGACTCTTCTTCAGCTTGACGGGCATCTCTTACTTCCGGGCTGCCACCACCGCGCCGTTCGGATTGCCGGCGACAGGCACCAGAGACCTTCGCCACAACTACGAGCAGCCGCATCGACAATGGGGAGGAGAACATGGTCCACTCGACTCCTGCTCCAACCTCTCGGAATCTGGTGAAGCCTTCCGGAGGTGGAAGTTGAAGACCCACTGACAGAAGTGAATCCACCAAGACGTTCCCAACAACCCTCACAAACGTTTTGGGCTGCAGCTCTGACGCGGCTTCCCCCCCCTGCCAGCTGGATCCAGCTCCCAACCAGGTTGGGATTCGGGTTGACAAGCTAAGCCCTCTCTTCACCCCGAGTGTCCGAAACACGCGGCGAGATCAGATGACACAACATACATAAGTCGATCATCGACCCCTGCCTTAGGGTATCTGGTGCCTTACGTGCACTTATGGACGCCCTTGTCCCGAACATGGTTGTTCGGTATGGACAAGACTGTAACTAGACAACAGAATCCAATGACAGAACACCACTTCGTGTTCGAGCGGGGAGGCGTTCTCCCCATCACGCCTGTGCATCAGGTCTCCACTGTCGTTACCAGCCGGCCCACCGTGGCGTTGAAAGTCCCCCAGTAGAAACAAATGGAGTCCCAGTCCGGAGCACTATCTAGTACCCCCAAGGGACTCCAAGAAGGCCGGTCTGTACTCTACACGTCGATGTTGGGGCCGTAGGCCGAGACGAACGGTGAGAGACTCGTCCCCAACCCGAAGCGCGTAGGGACGTCACGCACGCTCTCGTTCACCGGGGTACACTCCAACACGTGGTACGGCTGAAGGTGGGGGGCTGAGAGCAAACCACCACCCGCCGCATCCGCCGATCTCTCTCTCCGGCGGGCGAACCTCCCAGAAAAAATGGAGATCCAGCCTTCTCTACTCAGATTGGGAGTCCGGAACCAGGCTGTGGCAGTGGAGGTGAAGACCCCGACTATAGTCTAAGCCGGTATTCTTCAGACCTCCGCACAAGCTCAGGCTCCTCCCCCGACGAAGTGACAGTTCCATGTCCCGAAAGCCAGAAAGCTTTCGCACGCGCGACCAGGTCGTCTAGGCACCCGCCTTTGAATGCCACCTAGTCCTCTCTGCACCCGACCCCTACGGATCCTCGCGGGTGGTGAGTCTCACAGGAGGGCGTGGCCCCCACGCATCCTTCGGGCTGGTGCCCGGCCGGGCCCCGTGGCAAAGCCCGCCCACCAAGGCGCTCGCATTCCCGAGCCACCAAACCCTCAGGCCTCGGGCTCCAGGTGGGGCCCCGGCTTGCCCATAGGCCGGCGACGTCACGGTCCTTCGAATGTTGTACGTCATCATGAGTCTTTGAACTGACTCTTCAGTCTGACCCGTCACATAAGACCTGTTGGGCCATGGGAGAACCCTAGCCAGGGGCATGAAGCCCCAGACACATAGCTGCCAAGGATCATTCGGGCACCTCAAACAACCCCACCACGTTTAAGGTAGCAGTTCACGGGGGTTCAGAGTGTATTGTTAATACATTGTAACATTCTAATTTTACCTTTGTTTTCAACTTTGTCATTACGGGGTGGTTGTGAGATTTAATCAGACAGAACAAATCTAATCTACATCTAATCTAATTTTGGGAATAAGGCTGTAAATGTCGTTTTTTTAAGGGTGGAGATAACTTTCGGAGTATCATCCTTGACAGGCTCGGGCCATTTGGGCTCAGTTCCAATGGTGGACTGGAGATTCGTGTGGGTGGGCAGTCTTACATTTACCAACACATAAAGCAATTTTTACTCATGCTATATTTACATTGCTACAATCTTATGAATTATAAATATGCCCTGAT
>VHKM01000193.1:0-132220 GCA_007210695.1 Neogobius melanostomus
TGTAATAGAGGCTTTACTTCAGGTGAGAGTTCGAGCTTACTTCAGACTGAGGGTCTAAGCTTCTTCAGGCTGAGTTAGAGCTTTACTTTCAGTGAGGTAGGCTTTATTCAGGTGAGAGTTAGAGCTTAGCTTTCAGGCTGAGGTGTAGAAGCTTTACTTAGGCTAGGTTAGAGCTTTACTTCAGGCTGAAGTTAGAGCTTTTACTTCGACTGAGGTTAGAGTTCTTACTTTAGGCTGGAGAGTTAGGCTTTACTTCAGGCTGAGAGTTTAGGCTTTACTTCAGGCTAGAGTTAAGAGCTTTACTTTCAGGCTAGAGTTAGAGCTTTAACTCAGGCCTGAGGGTTAGGCTTGTACTTCAGGTGGAGTAGAGCTTACTTCAGGCTGACGAGTTAGAGGCTTTTACTTCAGGCCTGAGAGTTAGAGCTTTACTTCAGATGTGGTTAGAGCTTACTTCAGGCTGGAGAGTTAGAGCTCTTACTTACGACTTGAGAGTAGTACTTAGGGCTGTGGGCGTTAGAGTTTACTTCAGGTGAGAGTTAGGCTTTACTTTCAGTGAGATTAGAGCTTTACTTTCAGGCTGATGGGTTGAGGCTTTTACCTTCAGGTGAGGTCCTAGAGCTTTACTTCAGGCTGTGAGTTAAGCTTTACTTTCAGGTGAGAGTTAGAGCGTTACTTCAGACTGAGGTTAGAGCTTTTATTCAGATGAGGGTTAGAGCTTTACTCGGCTGAGGTCTAGAGCTTGTACTTCAGGCTGTGGGTTAGAGCTTTACTTCAGGTGAGAGTTAGAGCTTTACTTCAGACTGAGAGTTGGTTTACTTCAGGTGTGGGTTAGAGCTTTACTTTCGGCTGAGATTGAGCTTTACTTCAGGCTTGAGAGTTAGAGCTTTACGTTCAGGCTGTGGGTTTAAGCTTTACTTCAGGCTGAGGTGGGTTAGCTATTATTCGGCTGTGAGTTAGAGCTCTCACTTCAGTGAAGGTTAGGCTTTACTTCAGACTGAGGGTTAGAGTTTACTTCAGACTGAGGGTTGAGCTTTACTTCAGGCTGAGATCGTTTAGAGCTATTACTTCAGACGAGGGTTAGAGCTTTACTTCAGACTGAGAGTTAGAGCTTTACTTCAGGCGAATGACGGTTTAGGCTTTACTTCGAGGTGGAGTTAGAGCTTTACTTCAGGCTGTTGGGTTAGGCTTTAGCTTCAGGCTGGGGTTAGAGCTTTACTCAGGCCGTGAGTTAGAGCTTTATCTTCAGGCTGAGAGTTAGAGCTTACTTTCAGACTGAGGTTAGGCTTTATTCAGATGAGGGTTGAGCTTTACTTCAGGCTGAGATGTTAGAGGCTTTACTTCAGATGAGGGTTAGAGCTTTACTTCAATGAGAGTAGAGCTTACTTCGGTGAGAGTAGGGCTTATACTTTTCAGTGTGAGTTAGAGCTTTCTCGGCTGAGAGTTAGGCTTACTTCAGGCTGAGGGTTAGAGCTTTACTTCAGGCTGAGAGTAGAGCTTACTCAGACTGAGAGTTAAGAGCTTTACTTCAGACTGACGAGTTGGCTTTACTTCAGTGCTGAGGTTAGGCTTTCTTCAGGCTGAGTTGAGCTATTACTTCAGACTGTGGGTAGAAGTTTACTTCAGACTGAGAGTTAAGCTTTACTTCAGGTGTGGTTAGAGCTTTTACTTCAGGCTGAGGTTATAGAGCTTTACTTCAGGCTGAGGTAATAGGCTTTTATTCAGCTGTGAGTAGCTTTACTTCACGCTGGGTTAGAGCTTTACTTCAGGCTGAGGGGTTAGGCTTTATTCAGACTGTGGTTAGAGTATTCAGGCTGTGAGTTAGATGTTTACTTCAGGCTGGGGTTAGACGGCTTTACTTCAGGCTGAGGTTATAGAAGCTTTATGTCAGACTGTGGCGTTAGAGCTTATTCAGGCTTGTGGGTTAGAGCTTTTACTTCAGGCTGAGGGTTATAGAGTTTACTTTCAGCTGTGGTTGGCCTTTACTTCAGGCTGAGGGTAAGGCTTTACTTCAGACTGTGAGTTAGAGCTTTTACTTCAGGCTGAGAGTTAGAGCTTTACTTCAGACTGAGAGTTAGAGCTTTACTCAGCCTGAGAGTTTTAGGCTTTACTTCAGGCTAGAGTTAGAGTTTACTTCAGGAATGGGTCTAGGCATTTACTTCAGACTGAGATGTAGAGCTTACTTCAGGCTGTGGGTTAGAGCTTTACTTCAGGCTGGGTTAGAGCTTACTTCAGCTGTGGGTTAGAGCAATTTACTTCAGGCCTGGGGTTTAGAGCTATTACTTAGGACTGTGGGTTAGAGCTTTACTTCAGGCTGTGAGTTAGAGCTTTTACTTGGCTGGGGTTAGAGCTTACTTCAGCTGAGGGTTAGGCTTTATTCAGCTAGTATGAGCTTTACTTCAGGCTGGATTAGAGCTTTACTGGCTGAGGGTATAGAGCTTTACTTCAGACTGTGAGTTAAGTTTACTGCAGGCTGTGGTTAAGCTTTATTCAGGCTGAGGGTTAGAGCTTTCTCAGGCTGAGCGTAGAGCTTACTCTTAGGCTGTGGGTTTAGAGCTTTACTTAGGTCTGGGTTAGAAGCTTTACTTCAGGCTGAGGAGTTAGGCTTTTACTTTCGGCTGGAGAGTGTTACGAGTTTATTCAGATGTGGTAGAGCTTACTTCAGGCTGAGAGTATAGAGCTACTTCAGGCTGGAGTCTAGACGCTATTCAGGCTGTGAAGTTAGACTTTACTTCGCAGGCTGAGTTAGAGCTTTACTCAGGTGAGGGTTAGAGCTTTACTTTCAGATGTTGGTTTAGAGCCTTTACTTCAGCTGAGTTAGAGCTTTACCTTCAGGCTGAGTGAGTTAGGCTTTACTTCAGGCTGTTGAGTTAGAGGCTTTTTCAGGCTGAGAGTTAGGCTCTTTCTTCAGGCTGAGGGTAGAGCTTTACTTCAGGGCTGAGTTAGAGCTTTACTTCAGACTGAGAGTTTAGAGCTTTATTCAGCTAGAGGGTTAGAGCTTTACTTTCGGCTGTTGCGATTAGCAGCTTTACTTCAGGCTGTTGCTTCAGGCTTTACTTCAGGCCTGAGAGGTTAGAGCTTACTTCAGACTGAGTAGGCTACTTCACAGGCTGAGAGTTAGAGCTTTCTTCAGACTGAGAGTTAGAGCTTTACTCAGGCTGAGGTTAGAGCTTTTACTTCAGAGCTGTGAGTTAGAGCCTTTACCTTCAGGCTGAGTTAGAGCTTATACTTCAGACTGAAGTTAGAGGCTTATTACGGCTGAGAGCTTAGAGCTTTACTCAGACTGAAAGTTAGAGCTTTTACTTAGGCTGAGGGTTAGCTTTATTCAGGCTGTTAGTTAGAGCTTTCTAGGCTGAGAGTAGAGCCTTTACTTCAGATAGAGATTAGAGCTACTAGACTGAGGTTGAGCTTTACTCAGGCTGAGACGTTAGAGCTTTATTAGGCCTGAGACTGTTAGAGCTTTACTTCAGCTGAGAGTTAGAGCTTTACTTCAGACTGGAGTAGGCTTACTTCGGCTGGAGAGTTAGAGCTTTACTTTCAGACTGAGAGTTAGAGCTTTACTTCAGGCTGTTAGTTGGCTTTAATTCAGGCTGAGAGCGTGAGCTTTACTCAGATGAGAGTTAGAGCTTTACTTCAGGTTGGGAGTCAGAGCTTTACTTCAGCTGTGGTTAGAGCTTTACATTGGCTGAGAGATTAGAAGCTTTACTCAGACTGAGAGTTAGAGCTTTACTTCGAGGCTGAGAGTTAGAGCTTACTTCAGGCTGTGGTAGAGCTTTACTATCAGGCTGAGAGTTGAGCTTTACTTCGGCTAGTTGGTTAGAGCTTTACTTCAGGCTGAGGTTAGAGCTATTCAGGCTGTGAGTTAAGCTTACTTCAGACTGAGAGTGCTTTACTCGGACGAGAGTTGGAGTAACTCAGGCTGCTGAGTTAGAGCCTGTACTTCAGGATGAGAGTAGAGCTTTTATTCAGGCTGTTAGTTAAGCTTAGTTGCTTTACTTCAGGCTGAGAGTTGAGCTTTACTCAGGCGTTGAGGGTTAGAGCTTACTTCAGGCGTGAGTCTAAGCTTTACTTCAGTGTGGTTAGAGCTTTACTTCAGGTTGGGTTAGAGCTTTACTTCAGACTGAGAGTATAGGAGCTTTATTCAGGCTGAGACGTTAGAGCTTACTTCAGGCTGAGAGTTAGAGCTTTACTTTCAGGCTGAGAGTTAGAGCTTTACTTCAGCTGAGAGTTAGAGCTTTCTGTGCAGAGTTAGAGCTTTACTTCAAGAGCTGGGTTAGGAGCTTTACTTCAGACTGAGGAGTTTAGCTACTCAGGCTGGAGTTAGAGCTTACTCAGGCTGAGGGGAGAGCTTACTTCAGACTGAGGGTTAGAGCTTTACTTCAGACTGTGGGTTAGGCTTACTTCAGCTGAGAGTTAGAGCTTTTCTTCAGCTGGGGTTAGAAGCTTTACTTCAGCTGAGAGTTCAGAGCTTTTTACTTCAGCTGAGAGTTAGGCTTTCACATTCAGGTGAGAGTTAGAGCATTTACTCAGGCTGACGAGTTTAGAGCTTACTTCAGGCTGAGGGTTATTAGCTTTCTTCAGATGTGAGTTAGAGCTTTACTTCAGACTGTGAGTTAGGCTTTACTTCAGGCTGAGAGTTAGAGCTTATACTTCAGCTATGAGAGTTTAGAGCTTTACTTCAGGCTGTGAGTTAGAGCTTTACTTCGGCTGTGAGTTTTAGAAGCATTTACTTCAGGCTGTGGGCTTAAGAGCTTTACTCAGGTATGAGGGTTAGAGCTTTATTCAGGCTGAGGGTTAAGCTTTACTTCAGGCTGAGTTTAGAGCTTTACTTCACGGCTGTAGAGTTAGAGCTTTACTTCAGGCTGAGTTAGAGCTTTACTTCAGGCTGTGAGTTAGAGCTTACTTCGGCTGAGATTAGAGCTTTACTCAGCGGAGTTTAGAGCTTTTCAGGCTGAGGGTTAGAGCTTTACTTCAGGATGAGGTTAGAGCTTTACTTCAGGCTGAGGGGTGAGCTTTACTTCAGGCTGAGGTTAGAGCTTTACTTTCAGGGCTGGGGTTAGAGCTTCTTCAGGCTGGAGGTTGAGTTTACTTACGGCTGTGAGTTAGAGCTTTACTTCAGGATCTGAGGGTTAGGCTTTATTCAGGCTGTGAGTTGAGCTTTACTTCAGGCTGTGAGCTTAGACTTTCTCAGGCTGAGGGTTAGAGCCTTTACTTCAGCTGTGAGTTAGAGCTTTACTTCAGGCTGTGAGTTGAAGCTTATCAGAGCTTTACTTCAGGCTGAGGGTAGAAGCTTTACTTCAGGCTGGGGTTAGGCTTTACTTCAGCGGAGGAGTTAGAGGCTTACTTCAGGCTGTGAGTTAGAGCTTTACTTCAGGTCTGTGTTAGAGTTTACTTCAGGCTGAAGAGTTAGAGCTTTACTTCAGGCTGAGAGTTAGAGCTTTACTTCAGGTGAGGGTTAGAGCTTTATCAGCTGTGGAGTTAGCGAGCTTTACTTCAGGCTGGAGTTAGAGCTTTACTTAGGCTGTGAGTTGAGCTTTACTTCAGGCTGAGAGTTAGAGGCATTATTCAGGCTGTGGGTTAGAGCTTTACTTCCAGGCTGAGAGCTTGAGCATTTTTACTTCAGGATGTGAGTTAAGAGCTTACCAGGCTTGGGTTAGAGCTTTCTTCAGCTGAGAGTTAGAGCTTTACTCAGGCTGTGGCATTAGAGCTTATCAGGCTGTGGTTAGAGCTTTACTTCAGGACTTGAGGGTTTAGAGCTTAACTTCAGGGTGAGAGTTAGAGCTTTACTTTCAGGCTGTGGTTAGAGCTTTACTTCAGGCTGAGAGTTAGAGGCCTTTACTTACAGACTGAGGCGTTAGAGCTTTACCTTCAGGCTTGTGGGTTAACGCTTTACTTCAGGCTGAGGGTTAGGAGCTTACTTAGGCTGTGAGTTAGAGCTTTACTTCAGACTGAGCAGTTAGAGCTTTACTTCAGACTGAGAGTTAGAGCTTTACTTCGACTGAAGAGTTAGAGCTTTTACTCAGGGCGCATGTGAGTTAGGCTTTACTTCAGACTGAGAGTTAGAGCTTTACTTCAGGCTGGGTTTAAGAGCTTTACTTAGCGCTGATTAGAGCTTTACTTAGGCTTGTTGAGTTAAGCGTTTACTTCAGGCTGTGAGTCTAGCTTTACTTCAGCTGTGGAGTAGGCTTTACTTAGGGCTGTGGGTTAGAGCTTTCTTTCAGACTGTGAGTTAGAGCTTTATGTCCAGACTGAGAATGTTAGAGCTTTACTTCAGGCTGGGTTAGAGCTTTACTTAGGCTGTGAGTTAGAAGCTATTCAGTGCTGAGTAGAGCTTTTACTTCAGCTCGAAGTAAGAGCTTTATCGGATGAGAGTTTAGAGCTTATTCAGGCGAGAGTTCAGAGGCTTTACTCAGGTGAGGGTAGAGCTTACTTCAGGCTGTGGTTAGAGCTTTACTTCAGTGAGAGTTAGAGCTTACTTCAGACTGAGAGTTACACGCTTTATTCAGATGAGGTTAGAGCTTTACTTCAGTCTGAGGTTGAGCTTTACACTTCAGACTGAGAGTTTAGAGCTTTACTTCAGGGCTGCGAGAGCGTAGAGCTTTATTCAGGTGTGGTTAGAGGCTTTACTTCCAGACTGTGAGTTTAGAGCATTTACTTCAGACTGAGAGTTAGAGCTTTACTCAGGCTGTGGGTTAGAGCATTACTTTCAGACTGAGAGTTAGAAGTCCTTTACGTTCAGACTGAGTTAAAGCTTTACTCAGGCTAGAGGGTTAGAGCTTTATCAGACGGAGAGTTAGAGCTTTACTAGGTTGAGAGTTTAGGCAGCTTTACCTTAGGGCTGTGAAGTTTAGAGCTATTCCAGACTGTGAGTTAGAGCTTTACTTCAGACTGAGAGTTAGAGCTTACTCAGGCATGTGAGTTAGAGCTTTACTTCGACTGAGATTTAGAGCTTACTTCAGACTGTGGTAGAGCTTTATTCAGGCTGTCGAGTTGAGTTTACTTCGACGGCTGAGAGTTAGAGCTTTACTTCAGGGCTGTGGGTTAGAGCTTACTTCAGCTGTGGTTTAGAGCTTTACTTCAGGCTGAGAGTTTAGAGCTTTACTTCAGGTGAGGGTTAGAGCTTTACTTCAGGCTGTGAGGTTAGAAGCTTTACTTCATGCTGTGGGTTAGAGCTTTTCTTCAGGCTGTGAGTTAGAGCTTACTTTCAGGTGAAAGTTAGAGTTTACTTCACTGTGAGTAGAGCTTTAACTTCAGGCTCGAGGGTTAGAGCTTTACTTAGGCTGTGGGTTAGAGCTTTACTTCAGGGCTGAGAGTTTAGAGCTTGTACTTCTCAGGCTGAGGGTTAGGCTTTACTCAGGCTGAGAGTTAGAGCTTTGCTTCAGGCTGTGAGTTTAGAGCCTTTACTTTAGCTGTGGGTTAGAGCTTTATCAGCTTTGAGTTAGAGCTTTACTCAGACTGAGAGTTAGACTTTACTCAGGACTGAGAAGTTAGAGCTTTACTTCAGACTGAGAGTTAGAGCTTTACTTCAGACTGAGAGTTAGAGCTTTACTTCAGGATAGGTTAGAGCTTTAACTTCAGGCTGTGAAGTTAGAGTTACTTCAGACTGAGGTTAGAGCTTTACTTCAGACTTGAGTTAGAGGCTTTACTTCAGACTGAGAGTTAGAGCTTTAACTTCAGGCTGTGAGTTAGAGCTTTACTTCAGACTGAGAGTTAGGAGCATTACTTCAGCTGATGGGTTAGGCTTTTACTTCAGGCTGTGGGTTAGCAGCTTTTCTTCAGACTGAGGGTTAGAGCCTTTACTTCAGGCTTGCTGAGTAGAAGCTTTCTGCAGCTGGGTTTAGGCTTTACTTTCAGGTGGTTAGAGCTTTATTCAGGGACGAGGTTAGAGCTTCTACTTCAGGCTGTGAGTTAGAGCTTTTATTCAGGCTGAGAGTTGAGCTTTATTCAGGCTGAGGGTTAGAGCTTTACTCGCGTGTGGGTTAGAGCTTTACTCAGGCTAGGGTTAGGCTTTACTTTCAGACTGAGAGTTAAGAGCTTTTATTCAGCGTGAGTTAGAGCTTACTTCAGGCTTGTGCGGCTTAGGCTTACTCAGGCTGAGAGTTGAGCGTTTACTTCCAGGCTGAGGGTTAGAGCTTTACTTCAGGCTGTGAGTTAGAGCATTTACTTTAGGGCTGTGGGTTAGAGCTTTCTTAAGGCTGAGAGTTAGAGCTTTACTTCAGGCTCTGAGGGTTAGAAGCTTTACTTCAGGCTGTGGGTTAGAGCTTTACTTAGGCTCGTGAGTTAGAGCTTTTACTTTCAGGCTGTGGGTAGAGCTTTACTCAGGCTGAAGTTAGAGCTTTACTTCAGACTGAAGAGTTGAGCTTTACTTCAGGCTGAGGGAGTTAGAGCTTTACTTACAGCTGAGAGTTTAGAGCCTTTATTCAGGCTGAGGTTAGAGCTTACTCAAGGCTTGATGATGTATTAGGCTCTTATTTCGGCTTGGGTCTAGAGCGCTTTACTTCATGCCTGTAGATTATAGAGTTGTACTTCGGCTGAGAGTTAGAGCTTGACTTCAGCTGTGAGTTAGAGCATTACTCAGTGTGCTCAGGGTTAGAGCTTTTACTTCAGGCTGAGAGTTAAGCTTTACTATCAGGCTGAGGTTAGAGCTTTATTCAGCTGTGAGTTAGAGCTTTACTTTCAAGGTGTGTATGAGCTTACTTCAGGCTGTGAGTTAGAGTTCTCTCAGACTGAGATTAGAGCTTTACTTCAGGCTGCTGAGTTAGAGCTTTATTCAGCCTGTGAGTTAGAGCTTTACTTCAGGCTGTGAGATTAGAGCTTTACTCAGGCTGAGAGTTATACTCTTACTTCGGCTGAGGCGTAGAGTCTTTTACTTCCAGGCTGAGAGTAGAGCTTTCTTCAGACTGAGAGTTGGGTTTACTTCAGGCTGGATTGAGCTTATTCAGGCTGTGGTTAGGCTTTTACTTCAATTGAGAGTTAGAGCTTTACTTTCAGTGTGTGAGTAGAGCTTTCTTCAGGCTGTAGTTAGAGCTTTACTTCAGGCTGTGAGTTTAGAGCTTTACTCAGGCTGAGAGTAGAGTTTACTCAGGCGAGAGATAGAGCTTTACTTCCAGACTGAGAGTTGAGCTTTACTTCAGGTGAGGGTTAGGCTTTACTTTCAGGCTGTGGTCTAGAGCCTACTTCAGCTGTTAGTTAGAAGCTTTACTTTACAGGGCTGAGAGTTAAGAGCTTACTGCGGACGGGGTTAAGAGCTTTACTTCAGGCTGAGGTTGAGCTTTACTTCAAGACTTGAAGTTAGAGCTTTACTTCAGGCTGAGGAGTTGAGCTTTACTTCAGACTGAGGGTTGGTTTACTTGCAAGCTGAGGTTGAGCTTTACTTCAGCTGTGGTGTAGAGTTTACTTAAGGTGAGAGTGGGACAGAGCTTTACTTCAGGCTGAGAGTTTAACTTTACTTCAGACTGAAGAGTTAGAGCTTTACTTCAGGCTGAGAGTTTAGAGCTTTACTTCAGGCTGAGAGGTTAGAGCTTTACTTCAGCTGTGGTTAGAGCTTTACTTCAGCTGAGAGTCTAGAGCTTTACTTCAGGCTGGGGTTAGAGCCTTTATTCAGGCTGAGAGTTAGAGGCTTTTACTTCAGGCTGTGAGTTAGGCTTTACTTCAGCGTGGGTTAGAGCTTTACTTCAGAGCTGGAGTTTAGAGCTTTACTTCAGGCTGTGGTTAGAGCTTTACTCTCAGCTGAGAGTTAGGCTTTACTAGGCTGATGGTTAGAGCTTTACTTCAGGCTGAGGGTTAGAGCTTTACTCAGGCTGAGGGTTGAGTTTACTTCAGGCTAGTTAGAGCTTTACTTCAGGCTGTGAGTTAGAGCATTTCCTTCAGACTGAGTTAAGAGCTTTACTTCAGGCTGAGAGTTTAGGAGGCTTTACTTAGGGCGAGGGTTAGAGCTTTTACTCAGGCTGAGAGTTAGGCTTTACTCAGGCTGTGGTTAGAAGCTTTATTCAGGCTGTGGGTTTAGGCTTTACTTCAGGCTGAGGGTTAGAGCTTAACTTCAGGCTGAGACGTTAGGCTTTACTTCAGGCTGTGAGTTTAGAGCTTTACTTCAGGCTTGAGGTTGAGTTTGTACTTCAGGCTGAGGAGTTAGAGCTTTACTTCAGCTGTGGTTAGAGCTTTATTCAGGCTGAGAGTTAGAGCTTCTACTTCAGGACTGAGGGTTAGAGCTTTACTTCAGACTGAAGGGGTTTTAGAGCTTTACTTTCATAGCTGTGGGTTAGAGCTTTACTTCAGCTGAAGAGTTAGAGCTTCTTACTGCAGGCTGTGAGTAGAGCCTTTACTGGATTCAGGCTGAGGTAGAGCTTTACTTCAGGCTGAGAGAGCTAGTCGGTGAATAAGCTTTACTTCCCCCGCCCCCCCGCCGCCCCTGAGGGTTTTAGAGCTTTACTTCAGGCTGAGAGTTAGAGCTTTACTTCAGGCTGAGTTAGAGCTTTAATTCAGGTGTGAGTTAGAGCTTTACTTCCAGGCTGAGGTTTAGAGCTTTACTTCAGGTGAGAGTTAGAGCTTTACTTCCAGTTGATTAGAGCTTTTACTTCAGGCTTGAGTTAGAGCTTTACTTTCGCTGTGGTTAGAGCTTTACTCTTCAGGCTGAGAGTTTAGAGCTTATACTTCAGGGCTGGGTTAGAGCTTTACTTCAGGGCTGGAGTTAGAGCTTTACTTCAGCTGTGGGTTGTTTACTTTCAAGGCTGAAGTTAGAGCATTACTTCAAGGCTGTGAGTTAGAGCTTTACTTCAGGCTGGAGGTTAGAGCTTTACTTCAGGCTGTGAGTTTAGAGCTTATTCCAGCTGATGGGTTAGCAGCTGTCTTCAGGCTGAGGTTAGAGCTTTTACTTCAGGCGAAGTCTAGAGCTACTTCAGGCTGGAGGGTTAGAGCTTTCACTTCAGCTTGAGTGAGAGCTTACTTCGAACTGAGAGTTAGACTTTACTCAGGCGGTGTTAGAACTTTACTCAGGCTGAGAGGAAATGCATTTGACTCAGACTGAGAGTTAGAGCTTTACTTCAGGCTGTGAGTTAGAGCTTTACTTCAGGCTGAGAGTTAGAGCTTACTTTCAGGGCTGAGAGTTAGAGCTTTAATTCAGGGCTGAGAGGTTAAGCTTTACTTCAGCTGAGAGTAGAGCTTTACTTCAGGCTTGAGTTAGAGCTTTCTTAGGGCTTGAGTTAGAGCTTTACTTTCAGACTGAGAGTTGAGCTTTATTCAGGCTGTGAGTTAGGCGTTTACTTCAGGCTGAGTTAGAGCTTTACTTCGGCTGAGAGTTAGAGCTTTACTTCAGGCTGAGAGTTAGCAGCTTACTTCAGGCTGAGAGTTAGAGCTTTTACTTCAGGCTGAGGAGTTAAGCTTACTTAGGCTGAGGGTTAGAGCTTACTTCAGGCTGAGAGTAGAGCTTATTCAGGCTGGAGTTAGAGCTTACTTCGACTGTGAGTTAGAGGTTACTTAGGCTGAGAGTTAGAGCTTTACTTTAGGGAGTTAGACCTTTACTTCAGGGACTAAGTTAGAGCTATTACTTCAGGCTGAGAGTTAGAGGCTTCTATTCAGGGCTGAGTTAGAGCTTTACTTCAGCCCTGAGAGTAAGCCTTATTACTCAGGCTGAGAGTAGAAGCATTTATTCAGACTGTGAGTTTAGAGCTTTACCTTCAGGCTGTGAGTTAGGCTTACTTCAGATGTGAGTTAAGCTTTAATTCAGGCTGTGAGTTAGAGCTTACTTCAGCTGTGGGTTAGAGCTTTACTTCAGGGCTGACAGGTTTACGGGCATTACTTCCGACTGTGAGTAGAGCTTTTACTTCAGGCTGTGGGCTTAGGAGCTTTACTTCAGGCTGTCTGATAGAGCTTTATCAGACTTGAGTTAAGCTTTATCATAGGCTGTGGGTTAGAGCTTTAATTCAGGCCTGTGGGTTAGCGCTTTACTCAGGGCTGAGGTTAAGCTTTACTCAGATGTGAGTTAGAGCTTTACTTCAGGCTGTGGTTAGAGCTATTACCTTCAGCTGTGGGTTAGAAGCTTTACTTCAGGCTGAGAGTTAGAGCTTTTACTTCAGGCTGAGAGTTAAGCTTTACTTCAGGCTGTGAGGTTAGAGCTTTACTCAGACTGTGAGTTAGAGCTTATCAGACTGGTGAGTTGAGCTTTACTTCAGCGCTCGTGAGTTAGAGCTTTACTTCAGGCTTGAGGGTTAGAGCTTTTACTTCAGGTGTGAGCTTTAGAGCTTTACTTCAGACTGTGCAGTTAGAGCTTTACTTCAAGATGTGAGTTAGAGCTTTACTTCAGGTGATGGGTAGAGCTTTACTTCAGGCTGTTGGGTAAGCTTTACTTCAGATGTGAGTAGAGCTTTATTCAAGGCTGTGGTTAGAGCTTTACTCAGGGGTGAGTTAGACTACTTCAGGGCTGAGATTGAGCTTTACTTCAGCTGAGGAGTTAGAGCTTACTTCGGCTGAGAGTAGGGGGACTTACTTTCAGTTCTGAGAGTTAGAGCTTTACTTCAGACTGTGAGTTAGAGCTTACTTCAGGCTGTGAGTTCGAGCTTTACTTCAGGCTGAGTTAGAGCTTGTACTTCAGGCTGTGAGCCTTAGAGCTACTCAGGCTGAGAGTTAGAGCTTTTACTTCAGGATGAGAGTTAGAGCTTTACTTCAGGTGAGAGTAGAGCTTTACTTCAGACTGTGAGTTAGGAGCTATTACTTCAGGTGTGATAGAGCTACCTTCTAGACTTGTGAGTTAAGAGCTTTCTTTTAGGCTGTGGGTTAGGCTTTACTTCGGCTGCTTGGGTTAGAAGCTTATACTTCAGCTGAGGAGTTAGCAGCTTACTTCGCTGTTTAGAGCTTATACTCAGGCTGTGGGTTAGAGCTTTACTTCAGGCTGTGGTTAGAGCTTTACTTCAGGCTGAGAGTTAGAGCTTAATAGGCTGAGAGTAGAGCTTTACTTCAGGCTGAGAGTTAGAGCTTACTTCAGACTCGGAGAGTTAGAGTTTACTTTCAGGCTGAGAGTTAGAGCTTTTACTTCAGGCTGTTGAGTTAGAGGCTTTATTCAGGCTGAGGTTAGGCTTACTTTCAGGCTGTGAGTTAGAGCTTTCTTCAGCTGTGAGTTAGAGCTTTACTTCTCAGTGCTGAGGGTTAGAGTTTACTTCAGGCTGTGGGTTAGAGCTTACTTCAGGCTGTGAGTTAGAGCTTTACTTCGGCTGAGGGTTAGAGTTTACTTCAGGCTTTGAGTTAGAGCTTTATTCAGGCTGTGAGTTAGAGCTTTACTTCAGGCTGTGAGTTAGAGTTTACTTCAGGCTGTGAGTTGAGCTTTAACTTCAGACTGAGGGTTAGAGCCTTTATCAGGCTGAGGGTTAGAGCTTTACTTCAGGCTGTGAGTTCCGAGCTTTACTTCAGCTGTGAGTTAGAGCTTTACTTCAGGCCTGGTTAGAGCTTTACTTCAGCTGAAGGGTTAGAGCTTTACTTTCAGGTCGAGCGTTTAGAGCTTTTACTTCAGGCTGAGGGTTAGAGCTTTACTCGGCTGTAGAGAGTGTTACGGCTTTTACTTCAGGGTGGGGTTAGAGCTTACTTCAGCTGTGAGTTAGAGCTTTATTCAGGGCTGAGGTAGAGATTTACTTCAGGCTTGAGGGTTGAGCTTTACTTCAGCTGAGTGGTTTAGAGCTTACTTCAAGGCTGGGCTTAGAGCTTACTTCAGGCTGAGGTTAGGAGCTTTACTTCAGGCTAGGTTAGAAAGCTTTACTTTATTGCTTGGGTTAAGAGCTTGACTTTCAGGCTGTGATTTAGAGCTTTACTTCGGTGATGGTTAGAGCTTTACTTCAGACTGAGAGTTAGAGCTTTACTTAGGCTGAGAGTCTAGGCTTTACCTTCAACTGAGGTTAGGCTTTACTTCAGGCTGAGAGGTTAGAGCTTTATTCAGGGTGAGTTAGAGCTTTACTTCAGGCTTTGGGTTAGAGCTTTACGTTCAGGCTGAAGAGCTTTTACTTCCGGCTTGTGGTTAGAGCTTTACTTAGACTGTGAGTTAGGCTTTACTTCAGGGTGTGGGTTAGACTTTACCTTCGACTGGAGTGAGACTTACTTCAGACTGAGCGAGTTAGGCTTACTTCAGTCTGAGAGTTAAGCTTTACTTTCAGCTGAGAGTTAGAGCTTTACTTCAGACTGTCGGTTTAGAGCTTTACTTCAGACTGGAGTTAGAGCTACTTCAGGCTGTGGGTTAGGCTATTACTTCAGGCTGTGGAGTTAGAGCTTTAACTTCAGGTGAGTTAGAGCTTTACTTTCAGGCTGGATTAGAGCTTATTAGGCTGTGACGTTAGAGCTTTACTCAGGTGAGGGTTAGAGCATTTACTTCAGGCTGAGTTAGAGGCTTTACTTCAGGCTGTGGGTTAGAGCTTTACTTTCAGCTGAGGGTTAGCTTTACTTCAGGCTGGTTAGAGCTTATTACTTTTCAGGCTGAGATTAGAGCTTTATCTTCAGGCTGTGAGTTAGAGCTTTACTTCTAGGCCTTGAGTTAGAGCTATTACTCAGGCTGAAGAAGTAGAGCTTTACTTCCAGGTGTGAGTAGAGCTTTACTTTTCGGCTGAGGTTTAGAGCTTTACTTCGCGAGTTGAGCTACTCAGGTGGAAGAGTTCAGAGCTTTACTTCAGGCTGTGAGGTTAGACTTACTTCAGGCTGTGAGTTAGAGCTTTACTTCAGGCTGAGGGTTAGAGCTATTACTTCAGGCCTGAGGTAAGAGCTTACTTCAGGGCTGTGAGTTAGAAAGCTTTACTTCAGGCTGTCGGTTAGAAGGCTTACTTCAGGCGAGGGTTAGAGCTACTCGGCTTGAGTTAGAAGCTTTACTTCAGGCTGAGAGTTAGAGCTTTACTTCAGGCTGAAGGTTAGAGCTTTTACTTCAGCAGCTGTGAGTAGAGCTTTACTTGGCTGTGATTTAGAGCTTTATTCAGGTGAAGTAGAGCTTTTACTCAGGCTGTGGGGTATAGAGCGTTTACTTACAGACCTGAGAGGAAGAGTTGTTAGAGCTTTACTTCAGGCTGTGAGTTAGAGCTTTCTTCAGGTGTGGCGTTAGAGGCTTTACTTCAGGCTGACTGAGAGTTAGAGCTTTACTCAGGGCACTGTGGGTTAGAGCTTTTACTTCAGGCTGAGGGTTAGAGCTTTACTTCAGGCTGTGGGTTAGAGCTTTACTTCAGGCTGTGGATTAGAGCTTTACTTAGCTGTGAGTGAGCTTTACTTCAGATGAGGTTTAGGCTTACTTCAGGCTGGGGTTAGAGCTTTACTTCAGGTGAGAGTTAGAGACTTACTTTTCAGCTTCGAGAGTTAGAGCTTTCTCAGGCTGTGGGTTAGCTTTACTTCAGCTGAGTTAGAGCTTCTTCAGGCTGAGTTAGAGCTTCTACTTCAGCTGAGAGTTAGAGCTTTACTCAGACTGAGAGGTCTGAGCTTTACTTAGGCTGTGGGTTAGAGTTACTTCAGACTGAGAAGTTAGAGCTTTACTTCAGCTTGTGAGTCTAGAGCTTTACTTTCAGGCTGAGAGTTTAGAGCTTTATTCAGACTGAGGTTAGAGCTTTACTTTCGGCTGTCGAGTTAAGCTTTACTTCAGCTGAGATAGAGGCTTACTTCAGACTGAGGGTTATGAGCTTCTACTTCAGCTGAGAGTTGAGCTTTACTTCAGGCTGAGGTAAGAGCTTTACTTCAGACTGGATGTTTAAGAGCTTTCTACTTCAGACTGAGAGTTAGAGCTTTCTTCAAGGGACTGTGGTATAGAGCTCTACTTTCAGGACTGTGAGTCTTAGAGCTTTACTTTCGGCTGAGAGTTAGAGCTTTACTTTAGCTGTGAGTTTAGAGCTTACCTTCAGGCCTGAGGGTTAGAGCTTTACTTCAGCTGGAGTTAGAGCTTTACTTCAGACTGGAGTTAGAGTTTACTTAGACTGAGAGTTAGAGCTTTACTTCAGGCTGGAGTTGACGCTCTACTTCAGGCTGAGAGTTTAGAGCTTTAACTCAGGCTGAGAGTATAGAGCTTTCTTCAGGCTGAGAGTTAGAGCTTTACTTCAGGCTGAGGGTTAGAGCTTTACTTCGGCTGCTGAGTTAGAGCTTTACTTCAGGGCGGGTAGAGCTTTCTTCAGGCTGAGGTTTATAGAGCTTTAATTAGACTGTGGGTCTAGAGCTTTACTTGGCTGAGGTTAGTGCTATATCTAATCTGGACTGTCATAAGCTTAATTCAAAAAAGGTACGTTTTGAGCCTAGTACTTAAATGTAGGGACTTGTGTCTGCTTCTTTAACGTGAGTGGGAGTTTATTCCTAAAACGAGCTGGTAGGGCTAAAGGCTCTTCCCTCCTCACAGTGATGTTGGGAACTCGAGGAATCACTAGGTGCCTGGTTTTGAGAGCGGAGTGCTTGGTTGGCTTGATTTGGAACCAGATAGCGTCTTGGAGATAACAGCTGGAGCCATACCCTTTATGGCTTTAAATGTGAGGGCAGGATTTTAAACTTTGATTCTAAAACTCAACAGGAAGCCAATGAGAGACTTTAGCACAGGTGTAATGTGTCTTTCTCTTTGTACGCTTGTTACACATCTTGAGCTCTCATTGAACTAATTGACAACTTTTTAGGGAATTTTTAGGACACGCTGCTAGCAGGAAGTTACAGCAAGTCCAGCCTCTGATCGAAACAAGGCATTAGAATAAGTTTTCTCTGCATCACTCTTAGGTAGGATTTTGTATTTTAGCAATGATTGCGCAGGTGAAAAGAACGCAAATTTTACAAGCCTGGTTATATATGTGTTTTAAAAGGAGGTAATTGGTCAAACAGAACTCCAGTTTCTTACTGTTAGAAGTCATTGACGCTAACATTATTCAGGAGATGATCTGCCTGAGAAGAGACTCTCTCAGTTTTTGTGGAACTAATATAATAACCTCGGGTTTTATCAGGGTTAAAGGAGGACGGATAATTTACAGTATCCAGTGTTAATGCTTTTACCAGGAACTAAGCGAATCTATATTTATTCTGTTGACCTGGTTCATTGATAGTACAGCTGGTGTGTCGTCGCGTAGCAGTGAATGTATATTGTGATTTCGGCTTATGTTTACCTAGTGGAAATAGCATGTACAAATATAATTAAATTGGCCCAGAGAACTGAGCCATGTGGCACCCCACAGCACACTTTGGAAACACGGTGAAGACTGCTGACTAACAATTTGGTGCCATATCAGATAGTTAGATTTCAAACAAGAGAGCTGTATTCCCTGGTGGCTACGTCAGTTTCTAACCTCTGCAGGAAGAATATTCCCTCGGATTAATCGATTGTGGTCAAAAGCGGCACTACGGTCTAACCAGACTGGATTGAAGCTAGGTCCGGCGTCAGGCTGCAAAAAGATCGTCTATCAGTAACTTTTACTAAGGCGTCTCTGTGCTATGATAAGTCTGTCATCCTGGACTGAATTTTTCGAATAAATATCTGTCCTGTAGGTGGCGCAAAGCTGCTAGCCCTTACTCTTTCAAGGACTTTGAAATGAAAGCAGAATTAATATGGGCCTATAGTTTGCTAAAATATCAGGATCGAGATTGGGTTTTTTCAAAGTGGTTTGATAACAGCATATTTAAAGGACTTTGGCACATACCCATTTTCTAAAGACGAGTTAATTATTTTCAATATGGTATCTGAGATTTCAGGAGTAATTTCTTTGAGGAGTTTAATTGGAATTGGATCTAGAAGACAAGTTGACAGTTTTGAAGACATAATGATTGATAATACCTCAGCCTCATCTATAGTTATGAACCTGTCTAAGACTTCAAAAGGAGACAATGATTCTACAGCTGGATTTAGATTAGAATAAGACAAGGGAAGCTTATCATTTATTTTATTTCTAATGGTTGTGATTTTATCATTAAAGAATTTAAGGAAGTCATCGCAGCTAAGGGTATCAGGAATGGAAGGCACTACTGCACTGTGACTGTTTGTTAGCCGGGCCACCGTGTTAAAAGGAAACCTAGGGTTATTTTTATTTACTTCAATTAATGAAGAGTAGTAATTAGTTTTTGCTTTCCTCATGGCTTGCTTATAGGCGAGTAGGCTATTTTTCCAAGATCTAAGAGATTGCTCAGTGCTAGACTTGCGCCATAACCGTTCTAATTTGCGAGTCTTTTGCTTAAGCGCGCGTGTTTCTGCGTTATACCAGGGAGTGACGCACCTAGGCCGAACAACTTTCTGTTTCAGTGGGGCCGCAACATCAAGGGCTGTTTTTAGTGTGCGCATAACGCTGTCGACAAACTGATCACTTTCATTTAAATCAATAAGCGAGCTATTCTCTATAGACATAGTATTAAAGACTGGCTGGATCATTTCTTTAAATTTTAACACAGCTTTTTCAGACGTTTTAATTGAATTTATCCTGTGGATTAGTATAATCTTCGATTAGGAACTTGAATGTAATTAGAAAATGGTCAGAAAGCGCGGGATTCTGAGGGAGAATGTTTAGGTCGCAAATTTCAATCCCATATGTTAAAACCAGATCAAGAGTGTGTTTATGACAGTGAGTAGGTTGATTCACATTTTGTGTAAAGCCAACCCCATCTAGTAGGGCACTAAATGCCTTGCTCAGACAATCACTATTATTATCAACATGAATGTTAAAATCACCTACTATTATAATTGTATTCCAATCTAACACTATACTAGCTAAAAACTCAGAGAACTCTGCTAGAAGTTTGAATAGGGTCCAGGAGGTCGATAAATAATAGCAAGTAGTAAAGCTTTTTGATTTTTCCATTTGGGACAGGTAAGAGACAGTGTTAGACTTTCAAACGAATTAAACTTTAGGTTATTTTTGGGATTTAGAACAAGATTAGAGTGTGATATCACTGCAACCCCACCACCTCGGCCTGTGGTTCTAGCAGCCTGAAAATTAACATAACTAGGAGGGGTAGATTCATTAAGCCTAACATAGTCATCCTGCTGAAGCCATGTTTCAGTCAGGGCGAGAAGGTCAAAGTTGTTATCGCAAATTAAGTCATTTACTAAAAAGGACTTTGATGAGATTGATCTAATATTCAACAACCCACACGTTATGTGCTTAGCACTTTGTTTATTGTTTTGTTTAATGTTAAGTTTACTCTTGGGAATTTGTATTAGGTTATTCGGTCGCACGTCAGCGTTTGTTATGTGAGCTTTTAATGTTTTAGTTTTTGGTTTACGGGGGACTGACACAGTCTTTATTTGTTCTGGAGAATCTACACCAGGGGTCTCGAACTCATTTGGACTGGGGGCCACAAATGCAAATCCAGTGTTGGTCGGGGGCAACAGACGAAGCCTTTTTTATTAAGTCAATTATGATTTAGCAACTTTTTATTGTTTGCTATAATATACCTTAAAATAGACTATACATTAACTATCTGCACATTTTTAAGCTTCCAGAGGTTTCCAATCGGCCAAACATTTGCTGAGCTTCTAAATTAGCAATTAATACAGACTTAGACAATTAGTGTTTTTGTAATTAATCTCATTTTGGTTCAGGTAAATTGGTTCAGGGCATCAGTGAATGATCTTTCAGGAGTCAGGTCCAGTTTCTGTCTGTTCGCCTATTTAGAAAGAAATGCAAAATGTACAACAAATGTCATTTTAATTTAGTGTAGAAAGGCCCAACCAGGGACTGGAGCTGATAATGAGCACTAATAAGCTTCACCTCATGTAAATAATGTGGAGTCAGTGGCCTCAGGCCTGTGACCTACAGTTAGAGAATGGATGGGGCTTATATTTTTTACCATCAATGTTGCTGTAATTATTTGCAGTATTTTTATACATTTCCATATTCTCTATTTTTAATGTAACTATGGATCATGTCTTCACACACGTGTCCCAAATAAAGATTAAATTAATTGACATGATAATGTTGCTCTGAGAGAGAGATGGAGAGAAAAGGCTCCTCACTTTACTGTTGTGATGCCTGGTTTTTACCATATCTCGTACTCATTTCGTTTCGTACATGTAGGGAAATTATAATTGACTGGAGTTTACGGATGGCTAAGGCCAGGCTACTGTTGTGACGCTTTTAAACACTAATTACGATGTGTTCGCTTTGCAAAGTCATAAAGGTAAAGATGGTAAAGGTGCTTATTGTCAGGCTGCTGTAACTTTTCCAGCACATGTTTAGCTGAACAACTAAAGTTTCTCCTCACGTTCTGACAGTCTCCACCTGTTTCAGAAGCTCCTCTCACAGTCCGCTGCTGTTAGTCCGTTTCTGTGTTGAAAACAGTTGATAAATCATCTGCAGAAGCGCCGCATCTCTCTTCCCCTGTCTGATGTTGTGGTTATTCTCGTGTCCGCAGAGGCATTGGCGCTACCGCGCGGTGCCTCATGGGAAATGTAGTTCTAACGTGTTTAATGCAATTTACCGGAGGGCCGCATGTAATATAAATAAGAAATCATCTCGCGGGCCGCAAAAAATTATCTCGCGGGCCGCATTTGGCCCCCGGCCGCGTGTCTGAGACTCCTGCTCTACACACTTGATGATTTGTGACAATCCGGGAGCAGGGTCGGTGGTTACAGAGGAGTGTTCTACACGACTGCTCTGAGCCCGGGACTCATTTCTGGACCGTCAATTTGGGCCGCGACTAAGGCTATCGGCCATATTCGTAGATAAAAGGGATGCACCATCCAAATTTGGATGTATGCCATCCCTGCGCATGAGTTTGGGCTTTCCCCAAAAGGCGCTCCAATTATTGACATATCAACGTCATTTTGCTCGCACCATCTAGACAACCAGCAGTTAAATGATAAATGTCTGCTATACATTTCATCATTGACCAAATTGGGCAGAGGACCAGAGTATATTATGGTATCTGACATCGTTTTAGCCAATTCACACACCGCGCCTACTTGCAATTTGAGAACCTCTGACTGTCTCCGCCGGACATCGTTACCACCCGCGTGGATCACGATCCGACGGAACCGCCTCCCTCCCTGCTTTAAGCGCCTAAGGTTACCCTCGATGTCCCCAACTCTGGCCCCCGGATAACACCTAACCAAAGCTGCTGGGATCTTCACGTCCCTAACTATGGAGCTTCCAATCACCAGAGTATCAGGTTCAGCCGGTGTGGCGCTGAGGGGAGAAAACCTGTTCTGGACGTGAAGAGTTTGGTGCGCTACGGGTGTGGGCTTAACACTTCCCCCTCCCCGAACAGTCACAAATCCGTCCTGCGGGGCTAGCCTCAGCCTGACTCACCTCTCTATCACTGTTGGAGCGGACTGCGGTCCCTGTCACTGTCTGACTGTAGCTAACACTAGCCTTCACTACATCTCCGGACAGCCGCTCCTCTAACTCGGACACCCTGGCCTCCAAAGCTACCACTACACTTAACGCAACTACTCCTATCATCTATGAAGGAGGCAGGGTTCTGACTCGACATACGACAAACTGAGCAGGACAGCGTGAAAGAGGCAGAAGTAGACGGGGTAGCCATGGCTAGGCTAACGGGCTAAGCTAGCCAGCAAGCTAACGCGCTACGGAGGAGACACAACTCTGGAGAAATACATTATAGAAACAGATTCAAAGTGATATATCAGACTGCAGTGTGTGAGACACTGTTATCAATTCGCAGTGATTCACCAGTTCTTCTTGCTCAGTGAGACTCTATAGCACGTGCACAGGAGCAAGCATGCTGAGTGGTGTCTTTCCGATACACCAGACCTGGGCAAATTACGGCCCACGGGCCACATCCGGCCCAGGTCTTTAATTTCCCCGTGACTCAATCCGGCCGACGACTTCTAGGGCATAAATTCCTAAGTATGTCAAAAGAAAAAGTAAGTCTCTAGCCCATTCCTTTGCGGAGTTATGATTTTAGAAATTACTAGAATGCTCATTCCTGCCACTAGGGGGCTGCTTAAATAAAAATAAAAGGAAAGAATTCCTTACGTGTCCAGTGCTCTGGCATGATAAGAGATCAGGATATAAACAACACATTAGCTACAGTCCAGTCAGGCTCATTATTATTCATTTATTGAAAAAAGTTTCCTCAATAGTATTTTCCCAATCATTTTTTATTTTGGAGCTTTTGAATAACGATGCACGTCCTTAGCTTGATATGGCTAAATATTTACAGAAAATAATAGTTCTACTAAATACCAGTAATAGATACAATCGGATAAAGTTGAGCAGAATAAGTTCGAGTTATTGTTGTTGCGGCTCCGACTCAATTCGGGCTTCTCATGTGGCCCTTATGAAAATTAATTGCCCACCCCTGGGATAGACTGTCACCTTTTTCACCATGTTCGAGTTTGCAGCCGTGTAAGATAGAGAAGCAAATGTTTTTTATCCTTTTAAAAAGAGAAAACAAAGTGCGAACAGCAGCTTCAGACAGACCGACATGAGAGAAAGAAAGTTTGGTTTGTTTTGGTTTAAGTTCAGGCAAAGGAGGAGGAGCCTCAGAGCGAATGGAAACGGTTGTTTTATGTCAGAGCTGAACCACAGATATTTGTTTGATATTTATTTGGTCAGACATATGAGACGCATGCATTGAAATATAGTATTATTTATTATTATGTAACATGTATGTCTATGGAAGAGGAATTGAGTGAGCAAATGATATTAAATAATAAATACTGGAAGTGAATCCTGTTCACTGAAACATTTCTAAAGTGGTGCGCCTTAATGAAAATACAGTACTTCTACAAATAGAATACTTCCTCAAATCTGTGTCACTGTGTACCAATGTCCAATAAGGAAGTGAACTGAACAACAGGAAAAAGTTTATTTATTAATTTGCAAATATTAAGTATAATTGTGTTAATGTTTGAACTGTGTGTAATGTCACACGTTAAAACAAATCTAATCCTCTCTGTGCATTTACACCAGAGCAACACAGTCAATAACTGAATTGTGTCATTTTTTGCAGACGATGGAGCTGTTGAGCAGACTCCACCTCCAGGACAGATCTGAGAATAAACTGACCTCTGCAGAGTTTCTTCAGATCAAACCGACTCTGAAACATGAAGAAGAGCTTAGTGAGAGTGACCTCTGCTCTGTTTATCTCCACAAACTGATGATGTTAGACTACAGAGCCAGGTACATTCAGGCTGAACAGGAAACAGATGACATTTCTGAGGTCCATCCTCTGGACCTCCAGATGGCGGTGTTTCACTGCTCAGACAGCTTTCTAAAGCAGAAGATGGTCACTAAACTGTCCCAGTGTCAGTACGCCTTACCTCTGCTGGTGCCTGACCCTTTCACTGGGGACATTGAGTGTCCTCTGTGGACGTTTAGACAGATTCAAAAGACCTGGAAGAAAAGTGAAACCAAAGATAATGAAACTGTAGTGACCATGAAGTCGATGTCCATCTGTAAAGCAGAGACTCTGATGGTTCTGTGTTTCCGTCTGGGCTCTCTGTCTGGGTCTAAGTCTCAGCTCATCAACACTTTGATCAATGATCGACACAGCACCTTCTTCCACAGAAACTGTCCAGGCAGCTCTAAAAACCGCCTCCTGTTGGATGGTGTAGCAGAGATCGCCTGGTACTGTCCCTCTGGAAAACCCACTGACAGCTTCACCGACTGTGTGGCCTTCTGTAATCTTCATGGAGATGGTCTGACTCACGACAAACAGCTGCAAATACTGATGGACAAGGCTTCAGTCAATGTGGCTTTTATGAAAACATCGGATCAGAAACATGAGAGTGCTGCTGTGATCAAACATCTGTTTGAATCTCCTAAACCTCTGATTGCTCTCGTTGAAAACAGTGTAAACAAAGCAATTCCCCTCAGAAAAGACAAATACAAAGTTGGTCTTAAAGACAGAAGACAGTCAGACGTTTCTAAGGAGCTGAGAAGAATCATTAGAGACATTATATCTGGTAAACACAAGTCCTTTCAGCTTGAATCTATGTCAGACACTGAAATAAGAGTGGACGAACATGACACCAGCTGCACAAAAGGATTTAAATTTACAAAAGAAATTATGGCAATAATTAAATCTGTCGATGTGTCTGATGTTAAAAAGGAATTCCTCCCATGTCAAGGTCAACTGTGGCATGACTGGAGCAGAATAAACAAAGAACTGTATCGTCTCAAAGGGGATGTTGAGGAAGAAAAATGTAAAAAGCTGAATGAGTGTAAGAAACTACGAGAAGATCAGGTCAAAGCTTCCTGCAGTGAACTGATGAGGTCTTTTGTTCGACATCTCTCGTCTTTGAGTCCGACAGAGAGAGAGTATTTCCTCAAATGGACTCAGATCTTATTGGATGATTATGCCACAGATCAACTTTCTGCAATTCTTCAAAGTTATAACCAAAAATGGTCTGAGGTCTTGGACCAAAAGAAGAGGTCTGACATATCTGAAAAGTTAAAAACCAAACAAGACGACCTTTCTAAAATCTCACAGGACCTTCAGTCTGCCTCATGTGGCCTGGAGCACATCTTCAGAGAAATGGCTCAGATCTATGAAGCCCATAAGAGTCTAGATAAACCTCCAGGACAGGGGCCGACTGACTGGTCTAAATACCCAGAGCTGGCAGCAGAGCTGATGATCTCAGGACACCCAATGGAGCTGATGGATGGAGATGCAGGTCACGTCCTCTGACTTGGATCTCAGGTCTTATTGATCAGGTCATTTACAAACTGGGAAACAAGAAGGTCTTTGTTCTGTCTGTGTTGGGGATACAGAGCAGTGGGAAGTCTACGATGCTCAATGCCATGTTTGGACTCCAGTTTGCAGTCAGTGCAGGCAGATGCACCAGAGGAGCCTTCATGCAGCTGGTCAAACTGTCAGAAGACATGAAGAAAGGTTTTCAGTGGGACTTCATCCTTGTGGTGGACACTGAGGGGCTGCGAGCTCTGGAGTTAGATGGAAATAAAACCATTCATCACGACAATGAACTTGCTACATTTGTTGTTGGTCTGGGAAACATGACTCTGGTGAACATCTTTGGAGAGAATCCCTCTGAGATGCAGGACGTTCTGCAGATTGTGGTCCAGGCTTTCATGAGGATGAAGCAAGTCAAACTCACACCGAGCTGTGTGTTTGTTCATCAAAATGTCTCTGATGTCAGTGCGACAGAGAAAAACATGGATGGAAAAAGGAAACTGCTGGAAAAACTGGATAAAATGGTCCAACTCGCGGCTAAAGAGGAAGTTTGTGATGCTGAAAGTTTCAGTGACATCATTGAGTTTGACGTTCAGAAAGATGTGAAGTACTTTGCTCAGCTGTGGGAGGGAAGTCCTCCGATGGCTCCTCCAAATCCAGGATACAGTGAATGTGTCCAAGATCTGAAGAGCTTTATCCTCGAGAAAGAAAAGAAATCTCCTGGTGTTACTCTCTCTGACTTCAAAACTAAAGTTGCAGATCTGTGGAATGCTCTAAACTTCTCAGACTTCAGTACTGAACTTCATCCAGTCTCACAGTAAGAAATGTCTTGAATCTCTTCAGCTAAACTCTCCTTCATGGATATTTTTGTTGAATCTGTTTGTGATGATTCTAACAAATGTGATGCTAAAGCTCAGAACTGTGTTTGTGTCACAGGGAAGAGGGAGACACAGGAGACAGTCATGATCTGTGGGTTCAAGGCTCTGCACCAGGTGAGTATGATCAGTCTGAGGCTCCTGAACTTGATTATTTTATACAACTAGGCAACATTAATAGTAATCAATTAAATAATTTTAGACCACCATATTTAATCAAAGTATTTTTATAGTGTAGATTACAATTATTTGATAAATTAATTATTACAATTATTATTGTTACAACTACTATTTAAACTCTTACAACTATCATTATTTACATGTTAATATTTTAGTATGGATTGACCTTAATGTTTTATTGAACTAATTTAGCCCTCTCTAAGCTCTCTGAGCAACAGTGGCGAAAAACTCCCTTTAACGGTCAGAAACCTCGGACAGACCCCGGCTCAAGGTGGTCGTCTGTCTCGACGAAGGAGAGACCAAAGGGTCTAAAGCTGGACCAAAGGAGGACCACATAAAAGAAAGGAAACAGAGAAAGTACTTAAGGCGAGACACGGCAGGTGAAAGTATTGATTTTTCACGCAGTGGTGGAAGTGGAGATTTGTATCTATTTTCCTCCTTTACAACTTAGTTTTCATGTCAGAGAATAAAAAGCATGATGTTTATTTTATGATGATTTGTCCGCCTGTGATGCGGAGGTAACAGGAAGTAGCAGCTGCGGCGTCGAAAGACCGTCTTTCATTCACAAATATTGACAGATTTTACATCCACGTGTGAAGGGTCCCCGTGATGACGCTATCACCCAAATATGGTATTTTTCCTCCTACAAGACGCCTGGTGCTGAAGAGCCAAAGAAGGTTCCACTCGCTACAAAACTTCAGGGCTTGTTTTCTCTGAATGAGAGAAGGCCCACTCGGGCAGCGGGTGAGCCCTTATAGTCGCTCACACAGACTCCAAACTTTACAGTCTTGGACTTAACAGTATTTTGAAGGTTTTTTCAGAGGGATTTTTTAATATCTAATTCCTAGCCTGATTTATTCAGCTTTGAACCCAAAAAAACAGGCGGGATTTGAGTTTGCAGATTTGTTCACTTATTAGTAAATTGAAAAACTAAATATATCCAAAATCCCCTCTGAAAAAATCTTAGTTACTAATATGTCAATAAAATGAAACCATACATTTTAATTTGGCTCAAGCCATTACTTTTGTTTTGTTGCCCAAAATATTAAGCAGTTTTGGCCATTTTCATGAACAAAATGTCTTATTTTTAATCAGAAAACAAAATGCAATACATTTTTTTTTCTCATATTTATATCAGTGATGTTCAGCAAAAGTTTCACATTGATATCTACATTTTTTTTTTTTTTCTTATTCACCTACAGTGTCTCGGCTGAAGACTAAAGAGTCTAAATAGGATCACCACATTAAAGAGGAAATACATAGATCTAAGCAGAACTAAAACAGACCACCACACCAGACCAGCACAAGCACGAGACCAGACAAACACTTTGTCACGCTTCTAGATTGAACCCAAGAGCAGAACACAACTGGGAAGGATTAACAATTTATTTATGTTACAGGTAAGTATTTGTTGGTAGGTAGGCTGGCAGACAGGCAGGCGTTTGAGGTAGGTGCAGGCAGGTTGGCTGATAGGCAAGCAGATGAGTAGACAAGCAGGCAGAGGAGCAGGCAGGTAGGTAGGTGTTCCTGGACAAATAGGAAAAAAGGTATAAGCTCAAAAATTTAAAAAAAAAAGAGCCAAGTGCTGCCACTAACAGTTAGAGTAGTTTAACAAACTGGCGAGAAGTGGCTGGAGAGCTGTAGGGAGGCTGATTGCAGATTGCTGCCAGGTGAGTTCTGGAGATGCTACACCCAAGTAGGAGGGAACAGATACACACAAGGGGAGGGAAAACAAAGGGAGAGATGGACACCAGGCAAGGCTGCCATGACACACCACAACAGTCCAACACAAATGGTAAATGGTCTCAACTAGGGCTGCACGATTAACCTTTATCGCATCGATATTGAGGTTTTAACTCCTGCGATAACCTGACCTCAGGAGGCTGAGGTTTTTTTCCCCGCCCCTGACATTTGATTGACAAACCTATTAGCCAATCAAAATGGTCGAATCTCGCGTTCCTGGCTTGGTGGCCAATCAGAAATGGCAATGGAAACCAGCTTGTATGCAGTACACCGGCTTTCTCTGTCAGCAGCAAAGCAGCAACACGACATGGATGCACACGGAGGGCACTTCTCTAACCGTGCGTAATCTTTCTTCATCCCGTCAATATGTAGCTATTGTAAAACAGGATTTCACACATGGCTGGGGGCATTAGCGCACCTGATGCGCGGGTTGTTCCCCCGCGGTCTCCGCAGCCATGCTCGCGGATCGGGTCATAAATTCTCCATTTGATGGCGGGTCTGGTTGTGGCGGGTCGAACAATCTCGGCCTGCTGCTGCGCGCCGCCGCTCACCGCCGCCGTACGCGCGTCCACTGTATTCAGCCATACGATGCTTTAGCTCTGTTCCTCTATTAGCCTTCATTATGCCTGTGTTAACCTTCCTGCTTTGTCCCCTAACCGTGATTGGGAGACACAGGGGAGATCCGTCTTCTCCAGGGCCGGTACTTTTCCTCCCGGGGTTAACTCCCTCAACTTCCACACTGTTACGTGTGGTGGTGGCATACAAAACACGGAGGCCGTCATGCCGAAGAGTTTTGTGCTTTAATTTGTTGGCTGCACTCATATACAGGGCCTTACTCTCACACAGACTCAACACACCCGTCCGCTTTGCGGGCTCATTCGGCGAAGCACTCGTCATCCACCTCCGACCCCCACGGCTGTGTGGGGGTCGTTGAGAGCTTTCCAAAAATGTGTAATATGATTTTGCGACGATATTGTTTTTGCAAGAAATATTATTATTATTAGGCCCGAGCGGCCTGCCGTCGCAAGGGCCTATTTTAATCGCAACGCAGTGCGCGGAGCGCACGAAAACAGCGCGAAGCGCTGTCCCCCAGGCAAACGTAACCTCACCGTGTAAAACAGTGACTGCCCACACCTCTTGTTATTGCAGCAAAATGAATGGGGTTATATGACCAACTGTCATATCGAGGTGGATGACGTCACATTTTAACGAACTCCTCCTAGGGCGTTTCACCAAATGAGCCCCAAATCGCTCCAGCTCATCTCGAGATGTGGGGCATCAAAAGTTCAAATTTTTTGGCTAAATTTTATGGTTTGTTTGCGGCGAAGCCGCAATCTTTACGAAGTATATTGCGATTTCTCGTAAACTATAAATTGCTCCCATTCGCACAAACAAACTCCGATTAAAAATCGGAAATATACATTTTATTGACCTTTGACCCCCGGACACAACAAATGTGAAAACGTTGCATTGGGCGCGATAGCGCCCCTCTAGGCTGAGAACAAAAAATGCATTATGGGAAAAAAATTAGTTTCTCGGTAATTGATAAAATTCGGCACAAAAATAGTTGATGGCATCCCGATCAAAAAAGCCAATGGGACCCATACCGTATGTTGTACGGTGTTACGGACAAATAAATCTCATATTATACACAATTACAGCGCGTTAGCGCCCTCTGTAAGGAGCTTGTGGACAGTGGTCATGGAAGTACGGCTGCTTGTGAAATAAAAAAAGATTTGATGCGCGCTAGCGCCCTCTGCAGGTTGGAGCCATTATTCACATGGAGAGGCTAAAAATGTAGTTTTGATGTTTACTGACAAAGATTTATGGCACATCAGGGAAAGAAAATGTAGTAGGCACGTTAGCGACCTCGGTACTGTTACAAAGGCGCTAAAGGAAGCACGGCCCGCGAGGGCTGTTCGATGCCGCTTGCGGCTTTAATTCTTCTTCTTCTTCTGCTCTTTGAGCAGGAATTTGACCCCTTGAACATAGTCGAAAACTCACCAAACTTTGCCCAAAATTCAGGTCCGGTGAAAAATTAATTAAAACATGTGTTTCGTATTAGGGAAATAAAAAATGGCGCGTCAGCGCCACCTACAAAAGTGAAAATACATTGCGCCTTTGGAGGAGGGGTCAACGTCAACTTTGTCGTAGAGCGATGGGATTCGGTACAGACATTCGTCAAGTGACGACAAACAAAAAGGAAGTCTGGAAAACGCTGACGTCGCATTTTAACGAACTCCTCCTAGGGCGTTTCACCAAATGAGCTCCAAATCGCTCCAGCTCATCTAGAGATGTGGGGCATCAAAAGTTATCCACATTTTTTGGCTATGTTTTACGGTTTGTTTGCGGCGAAGCCGCAATCTGTACGAACAATTTTTCGATTTATCGTCAACAACAAAATGCTCCCATTCGCACAAACAAACTCCAATTAAAAATGCCGCTTGCGGCTTTAATTAGGCCCGAGCGGCCTGCCGTCGCAAGGGCCTATTTTTATCGCAACGCAGTGCGCATAGCGCACTGTACTAGGTGCGCAGAGCGCACGAAAACAGCTGTCCCCATGTCAACCGTAAACTCACAGTGTAAAACAGTGACTATAATAAGTATAAAGCAGTCACTGCTTTATACTTATTATTGCATGAAAATGAATGGGGGTATATGGCCAACTGTCATACAGAGGTTGATGACGAGCGCTTCGCGCACTTCGCTCAACACAAGCTGGAGCGCGCCGCGTCACGGCACTTTAGAGGCTTTTGTCAAACCGTGCGGGGCTTTACACATGTGATTTATACATTTATCATAAATAAAAGAAGACACGTATGTCCGTGTTGCAGAGAGAGAGCAAACATGGCTCTTTTTTGTAGGTTAATAGCGAGTTGGCGACAGACACGAGTTTAACATGCTTCCCCTGATGCCTGAGCCCTGACGATGGTTTCTCTGTCTCCGCGGCTTATGTCGTCCAAACAAACAAAGTTCACGGCGCCCCCTGTCTGTCACTGACCAGACCCGCCTCTGTGCCTCTGCAGGAGGTTAAAAGCCTGGGTTTTCCTCCGCGGCGCCGCGTCTGGATTCAACAGAACTGAATCGTGGCACGGGGTCCAGCGTCGCCGCGCGTCACTGCAGCCTCGGTGTGCGTTCTCTCATAGAAGTAAAGGAGGCGGCTCTTTCAAGTCAAGTTTCGGTGCGTTGGGCTTTAGTCAAGCCTTTAGATAAACATGACCTGGATGATTCTGTACTATCTTCAATGACAAACTGAAAACAATTTCAAGAGGACAGTGTTCCTGCACAATAAGATATATATTTTATTTATGTGATATGTTTTGTACACTTTGCTGTAAGAAAAATAAAATAAAGCTTTGTAATACATATAGTCACGTCTCTATACCTCACACAGCTCTGCTGAGGACACAGATATATCTCCCATGCTTATGTAGACTACAGCAAAAAGTCTACATTAAAATAGATGTAAATTCTGAAAGGACAGTTCGGTCCCTTAGCTGCGATGCTAACATCGATGGAGCTCAAGCCGCTAGCTTTGTAAATTACAGAGGAATCACTCTAATAAAATAAACCAGTGCCTCAGAGCAGTCTCAGGTAAAAGGCCTCTGTCTGTCACGATGCTTCTCGTGTGTAGAGAGAGCTGTAAAGTTGTCCCTGTGGAACATGTTGTTAAACAAGTTAGCTCGCTGGAACTCCATGCTCGGACTTTGTTTACAAGTAGCACTGCAGGTGCCGCGTCAAAGTCCTATGACTCAGGCCTGTCAATCACAGACCCAGTCCTTCAGGCAACGCCCCTTTACTGTTAATATTTTCAAATCTGTGGCTGAGACTCTGGAAGTGGTGGGTTAGTAGCCCTTTAACAATCCTCTCTATTGTTTTGTTTCATTGTTTTAATGTTTGGTGCAGCTGTGAGGAAACTCCTGTGTGATATTGGGCTGTACAAAACAACTGATTGATTGAAACATACCCAGACATACTAACAACTTATTTGACAGGTAACACAAGAGCTATACTTGTGATTATCCATTCAGTAATAATTTAAACAAAAATATATTGAAACAAAAATCTCAGTCATATATCATGAATGTTGTGGTCTGAGACAGGTGGATACAAATTAATATGGCACAACAATTTTTATTGACGGTATAGACATTCTTTTTAAATGTTCATATTCGAGCATGAATACTGTAAATACAAGCTGCACAAGTTACCATGTTATCATCTAAACATGCTGCCAACTAAACTGAACAATTTTATCTTCACAGGTACCAAACTGCAGAGGTTTCTGGAAGAAGTGAACCTGGCACAGCATTACGAAGAGAAGCTGTCCTTGAGCACAATTCTGCAGATCGATACCAATGCAACAACCAACGACACTGTCAAGTCAAAAACAGATGTGGCGAGGTCTTTTTTGAAGAAACTCATGATGACCAATGTGACCGCTCGAAATGTGAACTGTGTGTCAGTGAGTGACCGGGGCAGTTCAGAGTCAAACACAACGTTAAACATCAATGATCTGCTCGACAGTTTAAACTCAGATACAGTGAACCCTTTAGACATCGTCACCGCTCTGTTTCTTTGTTCTGATGGCTTTGTTCAGCAGGAATTATCTCTCAAAATGTCGATGTGTCAGTTTGCCGTTCCTCTGTTACTTCCTGACTGTGACACAAACCAGTGCACCCTGATTATCTGGGCCTTGAGAGACATAGTCAAAAAGTACCGGCCCAAATCCCTCTCTGAAACTAAAGGCTTCAAAGAAGAACGCATTGTTCACTCAGAAATTCCAATCATCTCTTTTGTAAGACTTGGTGACTGCTCTTTGTCCAAGTCCAAAACTCTAAACCTACTTCTGAGTAATTCCCAACAATATCACGACACCTTTGTCCATCGTGACATGGAGGGGGAGACTGTCCAAGGACCATTTCCAATGGACTTGCTGAAATGACTTGGTACCTTCCCTGTGGAAAAAAGAACATTGATATTTTTGACGAGCCAGTGGCCGTGGTGAACCTTCGTGGTGATATTACGTCTCTTGAAACACAGTACGCCTTTTTATGTGAGACATGTTCAGCGGTATTTGTGTTTTTTGACCATTTTGATTTAGATTACAGCCTTCTGAGAAAAACACAACAAAAGGAAAAGATTCACTTAGTGATTGATCAGAAAAACAGACATTTTAATCTTGAAAAACTAAAAACAGCTGTAAGAGACTTGGGTTTGAAGAATAACAGAATTATCTTAAAGACGAAAACAAAAAATGAAGCAGATTTTGTTAAAGTTTTGCGTGACTCTCTCAACAATGTCATTGAGATCACAAGTAAAATCTCAATAGAGAACATGGTTGATTTGCAAATAATTTGGGAATACTCGTTGATGAAAACAGATCAGAATGTCAGAAAGCCAAAGAAAAAGCATTTGCATTAACTGGTGAAATTAATGACATACTAAAGTTCAAAGAATCAGAGCTCCCCCTGCAGGGACAAATCTGGATGGATCTGACTTTGCTAGAAAAGGAGGAATATAGGCTTCGTAAAGTTGGAACTGAAAGCATTGAACAATACAAATGTTCTCTCCAAGAACAAAGACAAGAACTGAGGAAAAAACAGATTTCTCATAAAAGGACAAATGCAATGTCCCGCTTCATCAATGCCATTTCAAGCTCTGGCATCGAGAGGTCCTACTTCTTACAATGGATGCGAATAAACCTTGATAATCTTTCTCATGAGAAGTTGCCAGGCCTCAGAGAACAGTATAAAAGCAAATGCAACGATTCAGAAAACAAAGAAGACATAAAGAAAATACACAAACAACTGTCCAACAGTTCACTGGGAACTGAACACTTCTTCAGAGAAATGGGTCAAATGTATGAGGCCTCAGTGTATCTTCCAGAAAGTGATCCTTCACGTCAAGAGTTACAGAAACTTCCCAGACTCTGTGCACAGCTGCTGCTTGATGGCTTTCCTTTGGAGCTTGTGGATGGAGATACCTCCAACATCCCCCTCAGGTGGGTGAGTGATGTTCTGGCCCAGCTCCATGAACTGGTGTCTCCAAACAACAAGATCCTGGTGATCACAGTTCTAGGAGTTCAGGGTACAGGGAAGTCTACTCTACTCAACACCATGTTTGGAGTGAAGTTTGCTGTGAGCAGCGGTCGCTGCACCAGAGGTGCTTTTATGTTACTCATCAAAGTCTGTGAAGAAATGAAAACAAGCCTCAGCTGTGACTTCTTAGTCATCCTTGACACTGAGGGCTTCAAGTCTCCAGAACTTGCCACTTCGGGGCATAGCAATTCTCATGACAATGAACTGGCGACTCTTGTGGTTGGATTGAGTGACATCACAATAATCAACATTGCAATGGAGAATTCCACAGCGATGGAAGACATCCTGCAGATCGTTGTTCATGCGTTTCTCCGAATGAAAGAAGTTGGGAAAAGCCCAAATGTCAGTTTGTCCACCAGAACGTGTCAGACGTTTCAGCTCCTGAAAAAAACTCATAGACAGAAAACTGCTCCTGCATCAGTTAAACGAGATGACTCAGGCCGCTGCCAAGATGGAGAGAAGAGAAGAGAATAAGAGCTTCACGGATGTGATGGACTACGATCCTGACACTGGAAACTGGTACATCCCTGGACTGTGGAACGGAAACCCTCCAATGGCCCCAGTCAATGCAGGATACAGTGAAGCCGTCTACGAACTCAAGAAAAATGTCATGCACATTTTAGAGAATCATTCATCCACTGCCAATGACATCGTTGAGTTCCGTGAGTGGATAAAAAGTCTATGGACGGCAGTGAAGCATGAAAACTTCATCTTCAGCTTCAGGAACAGCCTTGTGGCTGATGCGTACATGAGACTGTGCACTGAATTCAACAAATGGGAATGGGAGTTCCAGAAAGACATGTACACCTGGAAAACAAATGCTGAAACAAAAATTAAAAACTTTGGAACCGTGGCTTTGGCATCTGAGGAACATCAGAACATTGAAGAACTTCTCACTGATATAAAGGAAGAAGCGCAGAGAAAGGTTTTGGAATGGGAAACTATGATTCTAGATAATCTGGCAGATTACTTCAAACAAAAAGAGGGTGATGTAGATCTCATTGAAGGATACAAACAAGAGTTTGAAAACAGCACGAAAAGCCTTGGAAAAGTATTAGAAGCATCTTTATTTAAAGACCTCACCATAGCAGCAGATATGAAACGAGGACAAACAGAATTAGACAGAGTCAAGGAGAAACACAATAAAGAAATTGGGGACATGGTTTGTAAACTGATTGAAAACTATAGAAAGAAACATGCTGAGATGACAGACGAAGAACTAGACAAAGAATTTGATGATATGTGGAATAAAGCTCTGAAGGAACTTGAATTCCATAAACAAACACCTTTAGATATCTTTGCCAATGTGACCTTGCACCTCAGAATGAATATGAAAGATAAAGGGAGTCATGTATGTCAGGAACTAAGCAAAAAGAATCTGGAAGACTGTGGACGCGAGCCCTTCATGTACACTGCTGAAGGACGGATGAAACTAGCCAAAACTAAGTTCTACAAATGGTTCAAGTATGAGGACAATGTGAAAACTGCGCAAAGGTTTGCAGACAGGATCATTACTGTCTGTCAAGAACTAGTGACAGAAAAAATTGAGCGTAAAAATAATTACCATGAAACCTTTATCCTCGAGATCCTACATGTCATTGATACAGAACTGAACAATGAAAAAATGAACGACATGGACTTTGAAGTTTGTCTGAAACAACACATATGTGCAACAGCAGCCAGACAGTTTCAGAAAATGCATGAAGACTTTCTCAGTGAAAACGATCCTTACCAGTGTCTCAATAAAAACAAAGAAAAGTTCCGAGGTGAATTTAAAGATATAAATAAATGAGACCTGTGTTAAAAGAAAGCCGTGGAATTCACTGACAAATGTCTGAAGGTTTCTGTTCAAGACTTCATCAACCGCTTCATCAACCAGTCTTGATATCGTTGGTGAAATGTTGACATGTCGAGAGTTTCGCACACGGATGGAGTTCCAATACAATGTTTTACTGGATTTGCTCGAAAATGATCAATTTTGTCACTATCTTGAATACACAACCAATTATGAACGCTTTGTGAAGACGTGGATCACCGACAAGATATATGAACATTCATCTGCTATATTTGAGTTTGAGAAGAAACATATTCAGTCATGTGTCCGCAGCTTAGAAGAGGCCGTCACCAAAGCTGAAGGAGACAGTGAAAATGTCAAATCATTAGTAGAAAAGATCTGCCAGGAGCTCGGTAATAAACTGGTCATTTCCAAAGAGGCTGTCGATACTTTCATGGTCCTCAACAACGCAGACAAGGAATCATTTGCCTTTTGGCTGATGAAATGTGTTAAAGAGATGGGAGAATCCCTTCAAAACAAATTAGACGCAGAAAATGAGAAGGACAAGGAGGAGCTCGAGAAAGCTTCAAAGTCTTCACGAGATGCCCCAGGATGAGCTTTTAAGAGAATGATTGGCTGTGGGAAAATGTGTCCCTTCTGTGATGCTTCTTGTGATGCAGGAGGTGCTAAACACTCTGAACATTGGACATCACTGCACCGACCACAAGCTTTAGGTAAATACAGATACAGTGAATCGAAGAAACTAAACACTGATATATGCTCTTCTGCAGTAAACTGCAGCCTATGTTTTCAAAGCCGTGCTACAAAAGGCAAGTGGCACCCCTTCAAACCATACAGAGAACTCTATCCTGACTGGATAATAACTGCAGACAGCAGCCTTGAGGCATCAGACTACTGGAAGTACGTCTTGGCAAAGTTCAACAATACGTTTGCAGAATATTATGAAGCAGAGCCCGCAGACATCCCAAAATCATGGAAATCAATCGACAAAAATAAGGCCAAAGAAAGTATCAAAAATATTTCAATATTAAGTAAGAAGCAATCAAGTCCACTCATTCCTTTCAAGATTGAAATGACAGTGGATCAGTTTGTAAAGCGGGTCGTCTCGTGATCGGAAGGTTGGGGTTCAAATCCGAGCAAAAAGACACTTCACCTCCTTGCCTCCAGTGTCTGTACACTGGTGTATGAATGAATGAGTGTGAATGGGTGACTGGTTCCTCACTGTAAGGCACTTTAGGCCTGATAAAGGTAGAAAAGCGCTTTATAAGTTGAGTCCATTTACCATTTACAATTTACGCCTCAAAACAAGAAACTATCTGTGAGCATTTACATCAATCAATCAATCAATCACTCAATCAATCAATCAATCAAGTTGTATTTCTAAAGCGCTTTACAACAACCAGAGTCGACCAAAGTACATTTACAATCCACACACTTTAAAGATCTATTGTAAAACTGTGCTACCACAATCACATTGAACAGGCTTTATCTTGAGAGATGCCCCGTAATGAAGCAAACAAGAGACTTCCGTTTAAATCATGTCATACATTTGTTCATTTCTTGTACCTTATGTAATTGTTAAGAGTTTATCTACTTAAATATATACCTATATTCTTTATGTTATTGTGTAAAATGAATTGCTTCAGTAGATGAGATTTAAACTGGAATATAATGTAGTGGAAGTGATGTTGACTCGTACTGTATTAAAAAGTGAACTAAATGTAACTGTTTGTAATGCTGTGTTTCAATTGCCATGGAAAAATCTGTTTGATGTGAGTACTTACCAACATCTACAGAGTTACATTTTTATTTTCATATGTGTGAAACATAATGTACATATGGAAAAAATGCATTGGTTTAAGTTACTCGAATACAATGATCATTCCTTCATCTTTTCTCTTACTTAGTAAAAAAAATACTTATGCTGCTGTGAGTAAATGTTAAAGTTATATGAATAAAATATTAAAGAGCTTAAGGCAGAAAAAAATATCGCTATCTGACTCCAGGTGTTGTTGTACAAAAACAGATGAACATCAAAAGGAGATCTGAAGAAATCAGCAGGCATCAGAAGGTCACGTGTTCTCAGAAGGCTCTTTATTGAAGATAGATGTTACATGTTGCTGGTACAGTTGCTTGGAAAAGTCTGACTAAAACTCTGTCTTCCCCAGTGGTCTTTGCCTGTTAGCTCCGCCCACTCGCAGCACATCACACCCAGCACACAAAGACAAGAGAAACCTGATCTACTCAAACTGCTCATCAAAGCACATTCCTTTTAGCTCAGGCTAGCATCTGGAGACCATTGTGCTGCAACAGATAAGCACTTCCTTTGTCTATCTAAAGCAGCATCCCCCCTCGAGTTCAACTGGCCTTTGACTTTATTGGCTCCGCTAAGTCTAAAGAGTGAATTTAAGCCCTTACATGCAGTTAGCATATAATTTATAAGATGTAGCTAAAGATACATTTTAAATCTTGACAATCCCCCTCTTGACCCCATTTATGGGGTCACCAAAAGAAAATGTCACTAAAGCTTAATACATGCAATACTAAAAATGGTAACGCTTCATAATAAGGGTACATGAATTCATGCAGGAATTCATCATAATTCATGATGAATTCATGCATGAATTCATCATGACTTCATTAATCAATTCATTATTAATTCATGTGAGGTCATTATGATTCATGATGAAATAGTCATGAATTCACACCGTTAATTCAGGCAATGAACTCACTAATGATAATGATTAATTCATCATGATCATGATGAATGTTTTGCTTGTGAAGAAACCAACCCAACAAGGACCAAACTTTGTATAAACTGACAACTAAAAATGATCTTATGGTTAGTTCATCATGACTTCATCATGAGTTCACTATGAATGTGCCCCTTAAAATGAAGCGTTGCAGCTTTGATAACTTAATAGATACAGAACGTGTTTTAGGAGAGCAATTACACACAGAAGAGAACTTAAATCAACATTCAAGACTTTATTATTCATTTATGATTACACAATGCAAAAATGTAACAATGGCAGTATGCTTGCAGAGGCTCTCAGTCGCCCAGGAAGTATTAATTTAGTGAAGCTCTAAAACGTTGACTGGCCTGAGTTGGTTGATTTGAGGATGTTTTGCTTCTATTTAAGGACGGGCCTGAGTGTTATTGGAGCCATGTCTAGTTTGGCTTTACTTACATTTTCTGACCACAAGAGCTAAGAAGCTTCTTCTGCGAATTCAACAAACAGTTCAGTCGTCGATTAAAAGCTTCGGGTGTTTAGGGCAGCAACAATTATCTCAACAGAATTGAAGTTGCAGTTTTAACAATTACAATGAATATTTCCTTACACAATTGTTGGTTGACATAGGAAAACAGTTTCAGTTTTTTGTTTTTTGTGTGTCCATCGTCTGAAGTTGTACGCAGCTCATATTTGACACTTGTTTCGAATATAGGATCCAGGAAGTGCTCAAAATGTCCAACAAATCAGTGTTGGTCATTAAAGTAATAACCATAATCAAGCATTTCATGAGTTACAGATCCAACTCCATGTTCATATCAACGATATCAAGAACAGTTAAACAGTGTGTACTGTCTGGTATCCTTAAAAAAACATCTCTGTGTTGGTCAGGTCATAAGCAATATTATTTGAGCAAATTATATGGTTAAAAATCATAAAATAGGACCTCAAAAGAAGTATAGTGCAGAAAACACCCATTTCTGAACATGCGTTTGAAACAAATCCTTAATGGCAATAATATTATAATTTCTATCTTTTAATATTTGTGGTAGCCACGGTTTTCTGGTTTGGGTGTGTGGCCTGACTACAGCATGCACAGGAGGGGCTTCAAGGTGTAGAACCACTGCTGTGCTGTCCTCACAACACGTGTCAGTGCTGCTACGTAGCGAACCATTAAAGAAAACTCCGGACACAAGGCTTGCTTTTCTTGTTTTAGTGAAGCTTTCAGTGTGTGATGTGGTAACTGTAACATACAGAAAAAAGGGGTCAATTACGAACCATATATTTTACACTTAACATGCTAAACACAATCATGAGCTAGTCAATGCACATGTAAGACAGCAGTAACTCCAAAACTCTAGTGACAAACTTAATAAAAGTAATATTACAGAGACATTGGTGACTTCTAAACAGGTGCTTTGACACACTAATACTTACAAAGACGAACACTTCCCAAGGCTCAAACATTTAGAGCAACACAGCGTGTTCATAAGTCATTTACAGGCCTGTTTCTGCGTGATAGCTTACTTTCACACCGAGAGAAAAACGACAAAGATTGTCCATGCACGAGAGGAGCACTCACTTTGCAGCAACAAAAAACGATCCTTTCTAGAGAAGATGTCTCACTCGGGTGCATGCAAGGTATGTTATATTTCAAGGCTGATTTAATTTGTGCTAGCCATCATTTTCAACGTCTACTATTCTACAGTATAGACGTGGAAGGCTTGGTGAAAAAAAGAAAACAAAGCGAGGCATCTTCTCTAGAAAGGATCGTTTTTTGTTGCTGCAAAGTGAGTGCTCCTCTCGCACATGGACAATCTTTGTCGTTTGTCTCTCGGTGAAAGTAAGCTAGCGCAATGGTGTAACCCAGTAGAGAAAATTCATTTTGTTGTATTTATATTTATGTACTTTTATTTTGAAAAACATTTATTTTGAAAAGAGTAAGTGTGATCCCCTTGCTCAAACTTTATTTTCCTGTTTTCACGGTCACGTTGGGTGATAATGACCTTTTGATTTGTTATAAATTGTATTAGTCCCGCCTCCCAAGCTGCGGACTGGATCACTCACTAGTTTTCAGCCTTTTGCACTCTGTGCGAGACAGGCTGTTGACGGTCCGAGCAAAAACCTTTTGGGTCGTCTGGTGAGTTTTATTTTAAAAAGAATGATGTAAACAAATACATTTACATTGTCTTTTCGTTGATTTGGAATATTTGTTGTATTAAGTGGAAGGAGTACGAGCTGGAGAGGCTGTGTTGTTGTGCCCTTGCTGTGTTCCTCACGATACCTCATCTTGGTAAGTCCATGCCATGTGAGAATTAGAAAAACATGCTAGCGCGATGCTAATATTAGCACGATGCTAACGCTAATCGCGAGTGTCGTTTTTTGTTTAAAAGCAATGTAAAAGCTATTTTTGGTTAAGACATGGTTTCTACCAAATTCTATTTTAGTTCATAACAATACTGAGAAGCACTTTTGGTTATTTTTGTACTATTTTTGGTCCAATGTAATTATTATTTTGAAGTTGATTGTACATTTTGATGGTTTATTATGAAAGTGTACAGTAATTCTTCTTATATAAAATTTTGATTTGAATGAGAATATCTGAATTCATTAGTGTAATTCACTTCACGAGTTACAAAAAGTTAATTCATTTAAAAATGAATATGCAAATTGGTTAAAAAAATATTTAATCATAATGTTATGGTTGAATAATTAAAAAAAAGATAAATTCATTTGTTTTACATGGATTACAAACTATGTCATGTATTACAAAGAATATTTGAGTTAAACATGCATGTAAAATATTACTGTATATTTGTAATATGGTTATAAGAGAAAAGCTATAGCAATTGAGAAGAGATAGGATAACAGACCTTTTTATTTAGCTGTAAACAATAATACCATTATTGTTGTGCAGGCTAGTATTACATGGTTAAGAAAACCCTGGATGGATTTCCTGGATACTCTCCGGATGGAGATGGCGAGCCTGTGCCCAGAACTGGATTGAACTTCGAAGGACCACCTTCTGTCCTACAGTGCTGAGTGGTAACGCCTTAAAACACCACTTAAAGGAAAAAGAACTGAACAATAAAGACAATTGACTTGACACACGACAAAAAAAAAAAGAGAAACTGAGCTCAATGGGACTGGGGATATATTTCTTGTTGCATATGCCGGCTATGCTTATTGTTAAATATTGTTTATCTTGAACAGTTTTATTTGGTTTACTAAATAATACTTTTTCTTACTTACTCTTTGCCTCCAGCCATTTCAGTACAACACTCACCTTAGTTCCTATTGTAATCCTGCTGAACCTAGCAACTGGTCTATACTTTTAATTTCACCGTACCTACTTAACGTAAGTCAGGTGTTACACGCGCACGGCAGAAACAGGCCTGTAAATGACTTATGAACACACTGTGTTGCTCTAAATGTTTGAGCCTTGGGAAATGTTCGTCTTGTAAGTATTAGTGTGTCCAAAGCACCTGTTTAGAAGTCACCAATGTCTCTGTAATATTTCTTTTGATAAGTTTGTCACTAGAGTTTTGGAGTTACTGCTGTCTTACATGTGCATTGACTAGCTCATGATTGTGTTTAGCATGTTAAGTGTAAAATATATGGTTAGTAATTGACCCCTTTTTTCTGTATGTTACAGTTACCACATCACACACTGAAAGCTCTGCATGCTGTAGTCAGGCCACACACCCAAACCAAAAAAACGTGGCTACCACAAATATTAAAAGATAGAAGTTATAATATTATTGCCATTAAGTATTTGTTTCAAACGTATGTTCAGAAATTGGTGTTTCTGCACTATACTTCATTGAGGTATTATTTTATGATTTATGACCTGACCAACACAGAGATGTTTTTTTTAAGGATACCAGACAGTACACACTGTTTAACTGTTCTTGATATTGTTGATATGAACATGGAGTTGGATCTGTAACTCATGAAATGCTTGATTATGGTTATTACTAACACTGATGTAATTTGGGATGTTTGTAAATTAATTTTGAGTTTGGACATTTTGAGCACTTCCTGGATCCTATATTCGAAACAAGTGTCAAATATGAGCTGCGTACAACTTCAGACGATGGACACACAAAACAAAAAATACTGAAATTAGGGGATTTCCTATGTCAACAAACAATTGTTTAAGGAATATTAATTGCAGGCTTAGTGACATTGTAATTGTTAAAACTGCAACTTCAATTCTGTTGAGATAATTGTTGCTGCCCTAAACACCCGAAGCTTTTAATCGACGACTGAACTGTTTGTTGAATTCGCAGAAGAAGCTTCTTAGCTCTTGTGGTCAGAAAATGTAAGTAAAGCCAAACTAGACATGGCTCCAATAACACTCAGGCCCGTCCTTAAATAGAAGCAAAACATCCTCAATCAACCAACTCAGGCCAGTCAACGTTTAGAGCTTCACTAAATAATACTTCCTGGGCGACTGAGAGCCTCTGCAAGCATGCTGCCATTGTTACATTTTTGCATTGTGTAATCATAAATGAATAATAAAGTCTTGAATGTTGATTTAAGTTCTCTTCTGTGTGTAATTGCTCTCCTAAAACACGTTCTGTATCTATTAAGTTATCAAAGCTGCAACGCTTCATTTTAAGGGGCACATTCATAGTGAACTCATGATGAAGTCATGATGAACTAACCATGAGATAATTTTTAGTTGTCAGTTATACAAAGTTTGGTCCTTGTTGGGTTGGTTTCTTCACAAGCAAAAACATTCATCATGATCATGATGAATTAATCATTATCATTAGTGAGTTCATTGCCTGAATTAACGGTGTGAATTCATGACTATTTCATCATGAATCATAATGACCTCACATGAATTAATAATGAATTGATTAATGAAGTCATGATGAATTCATGCATGAATTCATCATGAATTATGATGAATTCATGCATGAATTCATGTACCCTTATTATGAAGCGTTACCCTAAAAATTAAACCCTAACATACCAAAAACTAAAAATTCAAAACTTTATGTCTACTCATTATTTGTATCCACCTTCCATTTGCATCAACCTATACCTCACAAACGAGTTATTTGTTAGTCCTATTTTTGCTTTTATGTCGCTTTTATGCAAAATTACTTTAGTTTAGTTTAATCTAGTTTATTTATTGTTTTAGCAGTTAACCTACTTAAAGGGATTGAGCTGAAGCCAAAGGCTTAAATGCAAAGTTAGTTAACAATTTAGTATGGCAAAATTAAAACTAACAATTTTCACTATGATTTTTGGTTTAACAATTCAACTTAATTCAAACTAATTCATGGCTTGCTTGTAAGTCTGGAATGAGAAGAAATATATTACGATGTCGATGGTTGACATTGGAAGGTGGGCACATAATATTCAGTATTACTAGTAAGATGAGCTCCTTAGTTCACATCTCTCCACTCTCGATGTATCATTTATGTCGAACTTCAGAATCTACATTTAACCAATCTTCAAACAGTAATAAAGAAAACACAATTACGATAAACAAAATTAATAAAAACACATATCACTACTCAAGGTGAGCATCCCATTTTTCGTAGACTAATTTTTGATTTGTCCATGGTGACGTTAACTTCTTCTGGTCACGTGCAAGTGTGTATGATGTAACCACGATCGTCTATATGCCTGGAGCAGAGGTTATCAACACATGCTCTTCAGTTGTTCTAACAGTGTTTTATGTACTTGAATGGTTGCTTCCTTTGAATCGTGATATTTCAGTTCACCCAGTTGGTGAGGTGAATCTAGGGAGATTTCATGAAGCCTTCACAGCAGTGGGCTCGTCCACAGCGTGTGATTTGGACTCTCCCCTTACTCTGCCCTTGAAGCCTCAGGGGCAAAGACTGATGACATGTGGTTTTCATCAGTGCCAGATGTTGGAACAGCCATCTTCTTTGTCTTCCATGTTGATTGAAGATCCAGATACGGCCCAGTCCGGTATTGTTGTGTCCAGTTGTCACGTTTATGCACTTTAACATAAACCCAAGGTCCTGGAGAAATGTCCATGTTCGTGTCAGGTCTATTGTTATAGTTTGCTACATCTTTGATAGCCTCATCAGCTGCATGATTGCCCAGAGACACAGAGTCTCCGCCTTTGGTGTGGGCTTTGCATTTCATGATGGCTAATTTCTTTGGCAATTGAACTGCGTCAATAAGTTGTCTGACAGTGCTGTTTGTGTGGATATTGGCTTCGGCAGCCTCCCAAAAGTTGCAAGGCGTGTAGTACTGTCATTTGCGTCGATTCTTCTTGTATTTGTTTTGCCTCCAGTATTTCATGCTGTTGAGTTGACAGTTGTCTGACTACAGCATGTGACGAAATTCCTTCTTTCGCTCTGTACGAGCAGCCATTACAGAATAAAGTCATTTCTGGATTGGGCAGTGGGGTTGTCTTCAGATCGGCTTTGATATACAGTTCACTTTTGACTTTTTCTTCACACGTATGATGTTAAATTGTCCATGATTCATATGTATAATCAACTGATGATTCTGCACAGGATGTGAGGTTTTCTCTGTCGTCTTGGTCAAATGAAGTACTGCACAGGGCTGATGAAGTACTACACAGGGCTAATGAAGTACTACACAGGGCTAATGAAGTACTACACAGGGCTAATGAAGTACTGTAGCTGATGATACTGCACAGGGCTGATGAAGTACTGCACAGGGCTGATGAAGTACTGCACAGGCTGATGAAGTACTGCTACAGGGCTGATGAAGTACTGCACAGGGCTGATGAAGTATGCACAGGCTGATGAAGTACTGCAACAGGGCTGATGAAGTACTAGCACAGGGCTGATTGAAGTACTGCAGGCTAAGTACTACGGGCGGGGGGCTGATGAAGTACTGCACAGGGCTGATGAAGTACTACACAGGGCTGATGAAGTACTGCACAGGGCTTAATGAAGTACTACACAGGGCTGATGAAGTACTGCACAGGGCTGATGAAGTACTACACAGGGCTGATGAAGTACTGCACAGGGCTAATGAAGTACTACACAGGGCTGATGAAGTACTGCACAGGGCTATGAAGTACTACACAGGGCTGATGAAGTACTGCACAGGCTATGAAGTACTACACAGGGCTGATGAAGTACTGCACAGGGCTGATGAAGTACTACACAGGGCTAATGAAGTACTACACAGGCTGATGAAGTACTACACAGGGCTGATGAAGTACTGCACAACAGGGCTGAATGAAGTACTGCACAGGGCTGATGAAGTACTACACAGGGCTGATGAAGTATGCCGGGCTAGGTCTACAGGGCTAATGAAGTACTACACAGGGCTGAAACTGAAGTACTAACACAGGGCTGATGAAGTACTGCACAGGGCTGATGAAGTACTCACAGGGCTGATGAAGTACTACACAGGCTGATGAAGTACTGCACAGGGCTGATGAAGTACTACACAGGGCTGATGAAGTACTGCACAGGGCATGAAGTACTACCACAGGGTGATGAAGTACTGCACAGGGCTGATGAAGTACTCACAGGGCTGATGGAAGTACTACCACAGTGCTGCATGAAGTACTTACAACAGGGCTGTGAATACTGCACAGGCTGATGAAGACTACACAAGGCTGATGAAGAAGTACTGCAACAGGGGCTGATGAAAGTACATTGCACAGGGCTAATGAAGTACTACACAGGGCTGATGAGAGTACTGCCACAGCGGCTAATGAAGTACTACACAGGGCTGAATGAAGTACTGCACAGGGCTGATTGGAAGCTACTGCACAGGGCTGGATGAAGTTACTTGCACGGGCTAATGAAGTACTACCACAGGCTAATGAGTACTACACAGGGGCTGATGAAGTACTACACCAGGGTGAATGAAGTACTGCAACAGGGCTGATGAAGTACTGCACAGGGCTAATGAAGTACTACACAGGGCTTGATGAACACACAGGGCTGATGAAGTAACTGCACAGGGGCTAATGAAGTACTGCACAGGGCTAATGGAAGTTACTGCACAGGGCTGATGAAGTACTGTAACAGGGCTAAATGAAGTACTGCACAGGGCTGATGAAGTACTACACGGCTGATGAAGTACTGCCAGGGCTGATGAAAGTACTGCACAGGCTGATGAAGTTACTACACAGGCGCTGATGAAGTACTACACAGGGCTGATTAAGTACTGCACAGGGCTTGATGAAGTACTGCACAGGGCTAATGAAGTACTACACAGGGCGTGAAGTACTGCACAGGGCTAATGAGTACTGCACAGGCTAATTGAAGTACTACACAGGGCTGATTGAAGTACTGCACAGGCTAATGAAGTACTGCACAGGGCTGATGAAGTACTGCACAGGGCTAATGAAGTACTACACAGGGTAAATGAAGTAACTGCACAGGGCTTTGATGAGTTACTGCACAGGGTGATGACAGTACTGCACAGGGCTGATGGATAGTACTGCCAGGGCTGATGAAGTACTGCACAGGGCTGATGAAGTACTCGCACAGGGCTAATGAAGTACTACACAGGGCTGGATTTGAAGTACTGCACAGGGCTACAATTGAAGTACTTGCAACAGGGCGAATGAAGTACTGCACAGGCTTAATGAAGTACTACACCAGGGCTGATGAAGTACTGCACAGGGCTTGATGAAGTACTGCACAGGGCTTGTGAAGTACTGACAGGGCTGATGAATATGCACAGGGCTGATTGAAGTACTGCACAGGGCTTTGATGAAAGTACTGCACAGGGCTGATGAAGTACTGCACCAGGGCTAGATGAAGTACTTTTTGCCCCCACAGGGGCCTGTATGAAGTACTTGCACAGGGCTAATGAAGTACTGCACAGGCGGCTGATGAAGTACTGCACAGGCTAATGAAGTACTGCACCAGGGCTGATGAAGTACTGGCACCAGGGGCTAATGAAGTACTGCACAGGGCTTTGATGAAGTAGTACTACACAGGGCTAATGAAGTACTGCACAGGGCTTTGATGAAGTACTGCACAGGGCTGATGGAAGTACTGCACAGGGCTGATGAGTACTGCACAGGCTGATGAAGTACTGCACAGGCTTGATGAAGTACTACACAGGGCTGATGAAGTACTGCACAGGCTGATTTGAGTTACTGCACAGGGCTGATGAAGATACTTGCACAGGGCTGATGTAGTACTGCACTGGGCTGATGAAGTTACTACACAGGGCTATGAAGTACTGCCACAGGGCTGATGAAGTAACTGCACAGGGCTGATGAAGTACTGCACAGGGCTGATAAGTACTGCACAGCGCTAAGAAGTACTGCCACAGGGCTGATGAGTACTGCACAGGGCTGATTTGAAGTACTGCACAGGCTAATGAAGTACTGCCACAGGCTGATTGAAGTACTGACAGGCTGATGAAGTACTGCACAGGGCTGATGAAGCTTACTACACAGGCTGATGAAGTACTGCACAGGCTGATGAAGTACTGCACAGGGCTTGATGAAGGTACTGCACAGGGCTGATGAAGTACTTGCACAGGCTGATGAAGTACTGCACAGCGGCTGATGAAGTACTGTACCAGGGCTGATGAAGTACTGCACAGGGCTGATGAAAGTACTGCACAGGGCTAAAATGAAGTACTACACAGGGGCTGATGAAGTACTGCACAGGGCTGATGAGTACTGCCACAGGCTGATGAAGTACTTGCACAGGGGCTAATGAAGAGTACTGCACAGGGGCTTATGAAGTACTGCAACAGGGCTGATGAAGTACTTACACAGAGGCTGATGAAGTTACTGTGACAGTCTGATGACAAGTACTGCACAGGGCTGATTGAAGTTACTGCCACAGGGCTGATGAAGTTTAACTGCACAGGGCTAATTGAAGTACTGCACAGGGCTGATGAAGTACTGCCACGGGCTGATGAAAGTACTGCACGGGCGATGAAGTACTGCACAGGCTGATGGAAGTACTGCACAGGCTAATGAAAAAGTACTGTACAGGGGCTGGATGAAGCTACTGCACAGCGCTTATGAATACTGCACAGGGCTGATGAAGTACTGCACAGGGCTAATGAAGTACTTGCACAGGGCTGATGAAGTACTGCACAGGGCTAATGAAAGTACTTGTTTACAGGGCTGGATGAAGTACTGCACAGGGCTAATGAAGTACTACACAGGGCTAAAATGAAGTACTCACAGGTCTGATTGAAGTACTGCCACAGGGCTGATGGAAAGTACTGGACGGGCTGATGAAGTTACTGCACAGGGCTATGAAGTACTGTAACAGGGCTGATGAAGTACTGCAACAGGGCTATGAAGTACTACACAGGGCTAATGAAGTACTGTACAGGGCTGATAAGACTGCACAGGGGCTAATGAAGTACTGCACAGGGCTGATGAAGCTACTGCCACAGGGCTAATGAAGTACTGCCACAGGGCTGATGAAGTATTGCACAGGGCTAATGAAGTTACTACACAGGGCTAATGAAGTACTGCACAGGGCTGATGAAGTTACTGCACAGGGGCTGATGGAAAGTACTGCACAGGCTAATGAAAGTACTGCACAGGGCTGATGAAGTACTGCACAGGGCTAATGAGTACTGCACAGGCTGATGAAGTACTGCACAGGGCGTATGAAGTACACACAGGGCTGATGAAGAGTACTTGCAACATGGCTAATGAAGTTACTACACAGGCTTGATGAAGTACTGCACAGGGCTGATGAAGTACTACACAGGGCTGATGAAGTACTGCACAGGGCTAATGAAGTACTACACAGGGCTGATGAAGTACTGCACAGGCTAATGGAAGTTACTACACAGGGCTATGAAGTTACTGCACAGGCTGATTTGAAGTACTACACAGGGGCTGATGAAGTACTGCACAGGGCTAATGAGCTACTACACAGGGCCTTGATGAAGTACGCACAGGGCTGATTGAAGTACTACACAGGGGCTGGATGAAGTAACTGCACAGGGCTGATGAAGTACTACACAGGGCTGATGAAGTACTGCACAGGGCTAATGAAGTCACTACACAGGGCTAATGAAGTACTACACAGGGCTGATGAAAGTACTTGCACAGGGCTAATGAAGTACTACACAGGGCTGATGAAGTACTGCACAGGGGCTGATGAAGTACTACACAGGGCTGATGAAGTACTGCACAGGGCTAATGAAGCTACTACACAGGGCTAATGGAAAGCTACTACACAGGGCTGATGAAGTACTAACACAGGGCTGATGAAGTACTACACAGGGCTGATGAAGTACTGCACAGGGCTGATGAAGTACTACACAGGGCTGATGAAGCTACTGCCACCAGGGCTGATGAAGTACTGCACAGGGCTAATGAAGTACTACACAGGGCTGATGAAGTACTGCACAGGGCTAATGAAGTTACTACACAGGGCTGTGCATTGAAGTACTGCACAGGGCTGATGAAGTACTGCACAGGGCTGATGAAGTACTGCACGGGGCTAATGAAAGTACTACACAAGGGCTAATGAAGTACTACACAGGGCTGATGAAGTACTACCACAGGCTGATGAAGTACTGCACAGGGCTGATGAAGTTAACTGCACAGGGCTTAATAGTACTACACAGGCTGATGAAGTACTTACCACAGGGCTGATGAAGTACTGCACAGGGCTAAATGAATTACTGCACAGGGCTAATGAAGTGACTGCACAGGGCCTTGATGAAGTACTGTACAGGGCTAATGAATACTGCAACAGGGCTGATGAAGTACTACACAGGGCTGATGAAAAGTACTTGCACAGGGCTGATATGAAGTACTGCACAGGGCTGATTGAAGCTACTACCACAGGGCTTGATGAAGTACTACACAGGGCTGATGAAGTACTGCACAGGCTGATGAAGTACTGCACATGGCTAATGAAGTACTACACAGGCTGATGAAGCTACTGCACAGGGCTAATGAAAGTACTGCACAGGGCTAATGAGTACTACACAGGGCTGCATGAAGTACTGCACAGGGCTAATGAAGTTACTAGCAACCAGAGGCTGATGAATACTGCACAGGGCTAATGAAGTACTACACAGGGCTAAATGAAGTACTGCACAGTGCTGATGGAAGACTGCACAGGCTGATGGAATACTGCACAGGGGCTGATGAAAGTTACATGCACAGGGCTGATGAAGTACTGCACAGGGCTGATGAAGTACTGCACAGGGCTAATGAGTACTACACCAGGGCTTGATGAAGTAGCTGCACAGGCTAATGAAGTACTGCACAGGCTGATGAAGTAATGCACAGGGCTAATGAAGTTACTTACACAGGGCTAGATGAAGTACTGCACAGGGCTGATGAAGTACTGCACAGGGCTGATGAAGAGTACTGCCACAGGGCTGATGAAGTACTGCACAGGGCTGAATGAAAGTACTGCACAGGGCTGATGACAGTACTGCCACAGGGCTGATGAAGTACTGCCACAGGGCTAAATGAAGTACTGCACAGGGGCTGATGAAGTACTGCACAGGGCTAATGAAGTCTGCACAGGGGCTGATGAAGTACTGCACAGCTAATGAAGTACTGCACAGGGCTGATGAAGTACTGCAACAGGGCTATGCAAGTACTTGCACAGGCTGCATTGAAGACTACACAGGCTATGAAGTACTTGCACAGGGCTGATGAAGTACTGCACAGGCTGATGAAGTACTGCACAGGGCTGCATGAAGTACTGCACAGGGTGATGAAAAGCTACTGCCCCACAGGGCATGGATGAAGTACTACACCAGGCTGTGAAGTTACTGCACAGGGGCTGATGAAGTACTGCACAGGGCTGATGAAAGTACTGCACAGGGCTGAATTGAAGTACTGGCCACTGGCTGATGAAGTACTCCAGGCTGATGAAGTTACTGCACCAGGGCTGATGAATTACCTGCACCAGGGCTGATGAGTACTGCACAGGCTGATGAAGTACTGCACAGGGCTAATGAAGTACTGCACAGGGCTGATGAAAGTACTGCACAGGGCTGATTGAAGTACTGCACCAGGGCTAATGGAGTACTGGCACAGGGCTGAATGAAAGTACTGTACAGGGCTGATGAAGTAACTGCCACAGGGCTTGATGAAGTACTACACAGGGCCTGATGAAGCTACTGCACAGAGAGCTGATGAAGTAACTGCACAGGGCTGATGAAGTTACTGCCACAGGGCTTGATGAAGTACTGCACAGGGCTGATGAAGTACTGCACAGGGCTGATGAAAGTACTGTACAGGGCTGATGAAAGTACTGCACAGGCTGATTGAAGTACTTGCACAGGCGCTAATGAAGTACTACACAGGGCTTGAGAAGTACTGCACAGGGCATGATGAAGCTTACTGCACAGGGCTGATTGAAGTACTGCACAGGGCTAATGAAATACTGCACAGGGCTGATGAAGTACTGCACAGGGCTGATGAAGTACTACACAGCGGCTGATGAAGTACTGTAACAGGCTGATGAAAGTACTGCACAGGGCTGATGAAGCTACCTGCACAGGGCTGAATGAAGCTACTGCAACAGGGCTAATGAAGTACTGCACAGGCCTGATGAAGTTACTGCACAGGGCTGAATGATACTGCACAGGGCTGATGAATTACTGCACAGGGCTGATTGAAGTTTACTGCACAGGCTAATGAAGGTACTGCTACAGCGCTGATGAAGTACTGCACGGGCTAATGAAGTACTGCAAGGGCTGATGAAGTACTGCACAGTTGGCTATGAAGTACTGCACAGTGCTGATGAAGTACTGCCACAAGGGCAATGAAGTACTGTACAGGCTGATGAAGTACTGCAAGGGCTAATGAAGTACTACCACAGGGCTAATGAAGTACTTGCACAGGGCGATGAAGTACATGCACAGGCTGATGAAGTACTGCACAGGGCTGATGGAAGTACTGCACAGGCTAATTGAAGTACTGTACAGGGCTGATTGGAAGTACTGCACAGGCTAATGAATAACTACAACAGGGCTAATGAAGTACTGTACAGGCTGATGAAGTACTGACAGGGCTACATTTGAAGTACTTGCACAGGCGCTTGTGAAGACTGCACAGGGCTAAATGAAGTACTGCACAGGGCTGATGAAGTACTTGCACTAGGGCTAATATGAAGTATACACAGGGCTAATGAAGTTACTGCACAGGGCTGATGAAGTACTTGCACATGCGCTGATGAAAGTAACTGGCCACAGGACTAATGAAATACTGCACAGGGCTGATGAAAGTACTGCCACAGGGCTATGAAGTACTGCAACAGGGCTGATGAGTACTGCAAAACAGGCTAATGAAGTACTATACATGGCTGAATGAAAGTACTACACAGGCTAATTGAAGTACTGCACAGGGCTGGATAAGTACTGCCACAGGGTAATGAAGTTACTGCCACAGGGCTGATGAAGTACTGTACAGGGCTGATGAAGACTGCACAAGGGCTAATGAAGTACTGCACAGGGCTAATGAAGTACTGCACAGGGCTAATGAAGTACTGCCACAGGGCTAATGCAAGTACTGTTACAGGGCTGATGAAGTCTCTTTTGCACAGGGCTATGAAGTACTGCACAGGGCTAATGGAAGTACTGCACAGGGCTGATGAAGAGCTGCCAAGGGGCTACATGAAGTACTGCACAGGCTAATGAAGATACTGCTACAGGGCTGATGAAGTACTGCACAGGCTGATTGAAGTACTACACAGGGCTGATTGAAAGTACTGCACGGGCTAATGAAGTACTGCACAGGGCTAATGAAGTACCTGCACAGGCTGATGAAGTACTGCACAGGCTAATGAAGTACTGCACAGGGCTAATGAAGTACTGAAACAGGCTGATGAAGTACTGCACAGGGCTAATGAAGTACTGCCACAGGCTATGAAGTACTGCACAGGGCTGATGAAGTACTGCAGCAGGGCTGATGACAGTACTGCACAGGGACTGATGAAGTACTGCAGCAGCGGCTGATGAAGTACTGCACAGGGCTAATGAAAGTACTGCACTAGGGCTAATGAAGTACTGCACAGGCTGATGAAGTACTGCACAGGGCTGATTGAAGTACTGCCACAGGGCTGTGAAGTACTTGCACAGGGCTGATGAAGTACCTGCACATGGCTGATGAAGTACTTGACAGGGCTGATTGAAGACTGCACAGGGCTGCATGAGACCCAGGGCTATTGAAACGAACAGGCGATTGAAGTACTACACAGGGCTGATGAAGTACTTGCACAGGCTGACGAAGACTGCACAGGGCGCAGAAGTACTGCACCAGGGCTGATGAAGTACTGCACAGGCTGATTGAAATACTGGCACAGGCTGAATTGAAGTACGCACAGGGCTGATGAAGTACTGCACCGGCTGATGAAGTACCTGCACAGGCGCTGATGAAGTACTGCACAGGGCTGATGAAAGTACTGCACCAGGGCTGATGAAGTACCACAGGCTGATGATAGACCACAGGCAATGATTAACTGTACAGGCTGATAAGTTACTGCACAGGGCCTAATTGAAGTACTGCACAGGTGCTGATGAAGACTTGCACCAGGGCTAATGAGTACTGCCACAGGGCTGATGAAGTACTGCACCAGGGCTAATGGAAAGATACTGTACAGGGGCTGATGAAGTACTGCACAGGGCTATGAGACGTACAGGCATGAAGTACTGCCACAGGCAAGAAGACCACAGGCTGATGAGTACTGCACTAGCTAAGTAGACTGGCACAGGGGCTAATGAAGTACTGCACAGCTGATTGAAGTACTGCCACAGGGCTGATGAAGATACTGCACAGGGCTAATGAAGTACTGCACAGGCTGATGCAATGGAATACTGCACAGGCAATGAAGTACTTGTACAGGCTGATGAAGTACTGCACAGGCTGGATGAAGTACCACACTGATGAAGTACTGCACAGGGCTGAATGAAGTACTGCACAGGGCTGAGGAAGTACTGCACAGGGCTGCATGAAAGTACTGCACAGGGCTGATGAAGTACTGCACAGGGCTATGAAGTCCTGGCACAGGGCTGATTGGAAGTTACTGCACAGGGGCTGATGAAAGTAACTGCACAGGTCTGATGAAGTACTTGCACAGGTCATGATAGTATGCACAGGGCTAATGAAAGTACTACACAGGGCTGATGAAGTACCTGCAAGCGGCTAATGAAGTACTGCACAGGGCTGATGGACCCGTCCTGCACAGGGCTAATGAAAGTACTGCACAGGGCGTATGAAGTACACACAGGGCTGATGAAGAGTACTTGCAACATGGCTAATGAAGTTACTACACAGGCTTGATGAAGTACTGCAGCTAGGGCTGATGAGTACTGCACAGGGCTGATGATAGTACTGCACAGGGCTAATGAAGTACTGTACAGGGCTAGATGAAGTACTACACAGGGCTAATGAATGAAGTACTGCTCACTGTGCTTGATCATTGAAAAGAGCTATCTGGCACATGGGCTGATGAAAGTACTGCACAGGGCTAATGAAAGTACTGCCAACAGGGCTGATGAATTACTGACACAGGGCTGATGAAGTACTGTCACAGGGCTGATGAAGTTACTGCCACAGGGGCTGTGAAGTACTGCCAACAGCGGCTGATGAAGACGTACACAGGGCGTGATGAAGGTACTGCAGCAGGGCTGATGAAGTACTGCACAGGGCTGATGAAGTACTGCAGCAAGGACAGTAAGTCATTAAAGCCACAGGCTCTATCGCTACCATAGACCTTTACTTCTGGTCCTTCAAATGTAATAGACAAAGCCTAGTTATTTCGAAACCAGCTACATGCGTTGCACAAAATCCAAGAAAAAACAGTATGAATATATATACACATGATAAAAAGAAAAAACAATTAGTAGCCTTTCATCATTGCAGAAAATATAATAAACTTAATTTAGCAGAATATATGTAAAAGCTCATCTTAGGATGTCTTTCAGCCATCTGGATGTTGCTGACGATACTGTTCGGTAGCGACAAATCGAATACTCTCATCAAACGCTATACGCGTACAACACACAAGCTACGACAGACTCAAGGACCGTTGATCCAAGTATATTAACACAAAAGTTGACTGTACATGTTTTAAATGTTAAAATAGCCTCACACACTTTTACTCAAGTAGAAGTAAACAAGTGTCGGAGGACAGGCAGGTCCAGTGCTGGTCTGAAATGGTTAAACTTCTGTGACGGTGTGCTTCGTATTTTAGCATCAGATTGCGGATGCCATAAGGCCAGTCTGTGGCAGGTGTACGACTAATAGTTGTCCTGTGTAACAGGTTTCCCCCACCTGAGCTTGTTAGCTCTCTGCAGTTAAGTCGATCCAGGTCATATGACATCGCGTGCGCTCTTGGTATATCCAGCTAGCTGGTCCAGTGCGGTCCTTGTTTCCGGTCAGTGAAGTTTAGTGCCGAGAACATGGCGTAAAGCGTCATAATGGTAGAGGTTTACCCGTCCCCGATGCCACACTCTTTTCTGATTCCTGGATGAAATGTAATGTTAATAATGCCCTACTTCCCTTGAGAGATGTTCAAATTAGCTTGGAAAATGTTTTTATAACCTTAAACCCAGCTCCTTAAATACTTCTCAATTAAACGTTTTATCTCGAACCTCTCCTGTGTGAGACTTCAATAGCGCGCCCCAAAGTCCAACGAACTCTGAGGACCATCACAACACTATAAGACATGATACACATAATACCACCATGCAACTCAACAAGTCACTAAAATAAAGTAAGAGATTACTTTTGCACATCCACTTTTCAGTTTTTATTCATAAAAACAGTTAAAAATCATATATACATTAAATTTCACTTCACGATTGTGTGTCATTTAGTGTATGTCTTTCATGTAAAAATTCTATTAAATATATTTATGTTTATGGTCCATAGTGTGGCAAAATATCGAAAAGTTAAAGAGGGCTGATACTTATGCCACCCACTGTAGTTCCAAGTACCCTGTTCCGTACCCCTGTTGGAAACACTGCTCTATAAATAAGTCTTTTTTTGTCCATGTGGCAGGTTTATCGTCTGCATGAGATCGACCTGTATCTGAGTCTGATATTGCTTGACCAATGAGACGAGCTCCTGTGACCGACCTGTCAGGACCAATCAGGAGAGGGCAAGGGCTTTCCTCTTCCTGTCTCTGTCGAGTGCGGACGTGTTTCTCTCTTCTCCTGCTTTGTGCTTTCCTGCCTCTGTGTCTTGTCTGACTTTTATTTTCTCTTGACCACCTGCTCGCTGTCCTCCTGAACCACTAAAACTATGGAATTGATTAACTGGAATCTCAGCGCAATTGATAAGTTTTTTTCACAAAGTGAGGCCACGAGGAGGTCGTCTTCCCTGACCGGATTTTCACAGCTCGGTTTGCGATGGATGTCGTTGCCTAGCGGTCCTGTCGGTCGGAGACGTCAAAGATATTTACTTATTTGGACTTTGGTAACAGGGCACCTGCTTATTGGATGGACTGCCCTGGATTATCGGAAATTTGGAATGACAGCAGCTTACAATCGGACCACGCTGCTGTTCGTTAAAATTAACAAGCACTTTGAGCAGGGAGTGACCGAGTGATGGAATTACACCAGAAAGTAAAGCACAACAACGATGAACTGTTATGTACGACCTGGCAGCTCGCTGAGACGGACAGTAGATGGACTATATTTTGGGGGAAAAGGGTTGAACTGTGAAGGAACCTCCTGCTCTGGAGAACTGAACTAATGCTGAGACAAGTAAAAGCTAATTGACTATAATCTATAAACTATTGCTGGAATAATTCTCTTCCTCCTGAGAGAGGAGGTTTGAAGCAGCTGGACCTCTTATCTCTCCTACCGTCAACACTTCCCTTCAGGGCCAAGCCACGTGGCTAAACCTGATAAGGACTGAGCTCTCTGGGTCATATTTTGCAAAACACTGACTTTCAGACTGTAAATAACCACACACACCCCCTCCCTAACCACGCCCCCGTCGCTCTGCGTCTGCTTCAACACGTTTGCTCAGCCCCGCCCCGGTCACAGGCCAGTCATCGTGTATCTCCATGTCTTGATGTTTCTATATATGTGCTTTGCCTTAACTTAACCTGATGTAATTTAGCATTATTTCTTTGTGAGGCGCATTGAGTTGCCTTGTGTATGAAATGCGCGGTATGAATAAAGCTGCTTTGCCTTGCCTGCTTCACCTTTACTTTTTGAAATATCTCTCCTCATTTACAGTATATCACTTATTCACAGCAACACAGACACTCAAACACGGTAAAAGCATTTATAAATAAACAAAATAAGATACAATAAAAAGCATTAAAAACACAATAAAATTACATTAAAAAATTACATAAAAATATGTATATATTAAAATTAGTTAAAATACAATCAATTGCCATAGGCAGCAGTAAAAAGGTGAGGCTGAAATGCAGCAGTAACATGTCAGCTATATATTTTGGTGCTCACCATGAAGAGACTTATTCACAAGCAGAGCTGTTTTAAATTCTATTCTCTGACAGACAGGAAGCCAGTGCAGAGACCGGAGCACTGGACTAATGTCGTAAATAAGATCTCATCATTGAACTCAAGGTTAGATAATGTTTTTAATCAACTTAAATGAGTTACATCTACCCGACTATGCTATATAGTATATATATACATAACTTCTCACCCTCCGCGGGCGGTCTCTCTTTTTCCTCCAAGCTCGGGTCCTCTACCGTCGGCCTGGGAGCTTGAGGGTTCTGCGCAGTATCTTTGCTGTTCCTAGAACTGCACTTTCTGGACGAGATGTCTGATGTATTTCCTGGGATCTGCTGGAGCCAGTCCCCAGTTTGGGGTCATGCCCCGAGTGCCCCAACGACCACGGGCACCACTGATGCCTTCACTCTCCAGGCCTTCTCTAGCTCTTCTCTGAGCCCCTGGTATTTCTCTAGTTTTCGTGTTCCTTTTCCTGATGTTGAAGTCGCTTGGTATTGCTATGTCGACCACCACGATGTTCGGATGGTTCATTACCATTATGTCCGTCTGTATCTGGAAGTCCCACAGGATCTTGGCTCGGTCATTCTCTACCACTTTGGAGGTGTTTCCCACTTTGACCTTGGGGTTTCCAGCCATACTCTGCACAGATGTTCCTGTACACTATGCCAGCACTTGGTTATGGCGTCCATGTAAGCTTTCCCTGCCAGCATCTTGCACCTGCAGTTATGTGCTGGATGTCTCATTGGCCTCTTTGCACAGTCTACACCTGGGTCTTGTCTGGTGTGATAGATCTGGCCTCTATTGCTCTGGTGCTCAAGGCCTGCTCCTGTGCAGCCATGATGAGCCTCTGTCCTTCAGGCCAGCTCTGTCCAGCCATTGGTAGGATTTCTTGATATCCGCCACTTCAGTTATGTTTCGGTGGTACATGCCGTGTAGGGGCTTGTCCTCCATGACGGGACCTCCAGCACCTCATCTTCTGTCCCCCATTGTCTGAGACATTCACTGAGCACGTCATCTGTTGGAGCCTTGTCCTTGATGTACTTGTGGATCTTGGATGTTTCATCCTGGATAGTGGCTCTCACGCTCACTAGTCCTCGGCTCCTTCTTACGGCTAGTGTACAGTCTCAGGTGCTGGATTTTGGGTGGAACCCTCCATGCATGGTTAGGAGCTTCCGTGTCTTAACATCTGTGGTCTGTATCTCATCTTTGGCCAGCTTATTATTCCTGCAGGGTATCTGATTACTGGCAGGGCGTAGCTTTTTATTGCCCGGGATTTGTTCTTGCCATTGAGCTGCTTCTTGGGTCTCTTTGAAGAAAACTGTCCACACGGTCAAGTTCTCCATTGTAATTCTTGTATAAAGTTTCTCTTCATCTTCAACATCTCACTTCTAAAGCCCAGGTCCAGTTTCCGTATTGAACTTCAAGTTTTCTTTAGCAATCTCCAGAGTGTTTTTGAAGCTGAACACAAAGTTCTCATTTAAAAGAGCGTTCCACAGATCTGCAACTTTAGTTTGAAGTCAGAGGAGTGACTCCAGGAGATTTCTTTGCTTTCTCCAGGATAAATCTCTTCAGATCTTGGACACTGTCACTGTATCCTGGATTTGGAGGAGCCATCGGAGGACTTCCCTCCACAGCTGAGCAAAGTACTTCACATCTTTCTGAACGTCAAACTCAATGATGTCACTGAAACTTTCAGCATCACAACTTCCTCTTTAGCCGCGAGTTGGACCATTTTATCCAGTTTTTCCAGCAGATTCCTTTTTCCATCCATGTTTTTCTCTGTGCACTGACATCAGAGACATTTTGATGAACAAACACACAGCTCGGTGAAAGTCTGACTTTCTTCATCCTCATGAAGCCTGGACCACATCGCAGAACGTCCTGCATCTCAGAGGGATTCTCTCCAAGATGTTCACCAGAGTCATGTTTCCCAAACCACTACAAATGTAGCAAGTTCATTGTCGTGATGAATGGTTTCATTTCCATCTAACTCCAGAGCTCGCAGCCCCTCAGTGTCCACCACAAGGATGAAGTCCACAGAAAATCTTTCTTCATGTCTTCTGACAGTTTGACCAGCTGCATGAAGGCTCCTCTGGTGCATCTGCCTGCACTGACTGCAAACTGGAGTCCAAACATGGCATTGAGCATCGTAGACTTCCCACTGCTCTGTAGCCCAACACAGACAGAACAAAGACTCTCTTGTTTCCCAGTTTCTGTTTGACCTGATCAATAAGACTGAGATCCAAGTCAGAGGGACGTGACCTGCATCTCCATCCATCAGCTCCATTGGGTGTCCTGAGATCATCAGCTCTGCTGCCAGCTCTGGGTATTTAGACCAGTCAGTCGGCCTCTGTCCTGGAGGTTTATCTAGACTCTTATGGGTTCATAGATCTGAGCCATTTCTCTGAAGATGTGCTCCAGGCCACATGAGGCTGACTGAAGGTCCTGTGAGATTTTAGAAAGGTCGTCTTGTTTGGTTTTTAACTCTTTAGATATGTCAGAGCTCTTCTTTTGTTCCGTGGCCTCGGACTTATTCTTTAGATCTAAGACCTCAGACCATGTTTGGTTATAACTTTGAAGAATTGCAGAAAGTTGATTTGTGGCATAATCATCCAATAAGATCTGAGTCCATTTGAGGAAATACTCTCTCTCTCTGTCGGACTCAAATACGAGAGATGAAGAATAAAAGACTTCATCAGTTCACCAGAGGAAGCTTTGACCTGATCTTCTCGTAATTTCTTACACTCATTCATCTTTTACATTTTTCCTCCTCAACATTTCCTTTGAGATGATACAGTTCTTTGTTTATTCTGCTCCAGTTATGCCACAGTTGACCTTGACATGGAAGGAATTTCTTTTTAACATCAGACACAGCGACAGATTTAATTATTGTCATAATTTCTTCTGCAAAAGTCAGGCCTTTTGTGCAGCTGGTGTCACATTCATCCACTCTGAGTCTGAGTCTGAGTCCAGTGTCTGACATAGATTCAAGCTGAAAGGACTCATGTGGACCAGATATAATTTCTCTGATTTTCTTCTCAGCTCCTCACAAACATCTGACAGGCTTTTGTCTTTAAGACCAACTTTGTATTTTGTGTTTTCATTTTGAGCTTAGTCATATCATTGCCACTGTTTTCAACAAATGCTATGAGAGGTTTGGGGGACTTTAAAATATTTTTGATCACAGCAGCACTCTCATGTTTCTGATCCAGCGTTGGCACAAAAACCACATTGACTGAAGCCTTGTCCATCAGTATTTGCAGCTGTTTGTGGTGAGTCAGACCATCTCCATGAAGATTACAGAAGGCCACACAGTCGGTGAAGCTGTCAGTGGGTTTTCCAGAGGGACAGTACCAGGCGATCTCTGCTACACCATCCAACAGGAGGCGTTTTTTAGAACTGCCTGGACAGTTTCTGTGGAAGAAGGTGCTGTGTCGATCATTGATCAAAGTGTTGATGAGTTGAGACTTAGACCCAGACAGAGAGCCCAGACGGAAACACAGAACCATCAGAGTCTCTGCTTTACAGATGGACATCGACTTCATGGTCACTACAGTTTTATCATCTTTGGTTTCAGTTTTCTTCCAGGTTTTTTAATCTGTCGAAACGTCCACAGAGGACACTCAATGTCCCCAGTGAAAGGGTCAGGCACCAGCAGAGGTAAGGCGTACTGACACTGGGACAGTTTAGTGACCATCTTCTGCTTTAGAAAGCTGTCTGAGCAGTGGAACACCGCCATCTGGAGGTCCAGAGGATGGATGATGTTGGTCTGTTCTGATATATCATCAGTGTCATCAAAAAATCATCTGTCTCATTTTGTTCATCTACATATGTGTTTTCCTGTTTAGCCTGAATGTACCTGGCTCTGTAGTCTAACATTATCAGTTTGTGGAGATAAACAGAGCAGAGTCACTCTCACTGAGCTCTTCTTCATGTTTCAGAGTTGGTTTGATCTGAAGAAACTCTGCAGAGGTCAGTTTATTCTCAGATCTGTCCTGGAGGTGGAGTCTGCTCAACAGCTCCATCGTCTGGAAAAGATGAAAACACAATTCAGTTATTGACTGTGTTGCTCTGGTGTAAATGCACAGAGAGGATTAGACTTGTTTTAACGTGTCACATTTACACATAAGTTAAACATTAACACAATTATGATGAGCTTTTCACTGAGCTAAATGTTTGGTTGCTAAGATCTTGTTTTATACCTTTTAAAATGCCATTTTGTTAAGAAAAGCCCCATAAAAGTTCATGTCAGTTTAAATACCAAGATTTGTTTATTTTTTTAAGGAAAATGAGGTTGAAATAAGGGGGAAATAATGACTGTGGTCACATTTTAGGAGCAAGATGTTTTCTTTTATTGTAAACCAAACAGACTTGTTCCATTGGCTAATTATTTTACTTTCAGATTCAAATCAATGTCAAACATTCAAGAACATTTTACTTTTTCTTTGCAGTGTAGAGCACCGGTGAGAAAATACTGCAGAGGGTGCACCTATAGCCCCAATCAAAAGTTTAGGACTAGGTGAAAAATGGCACACAAAAAGGGAGATACAAAAAAAAACATTTGCGTAAAGTTTTTATTGAAAACACCCATTTAACTGAGAGTAGCTCTGTTGAGCCTGAGGTTGTGCGTATGGTCTGAAGCCGTTTCGAGGCACTGGAATGAGGAATTTGTCTTTTTCATGACTGTAGTGATGTTAAAATGCTCATCTGAGTAAATTCTCCTTTGTGTTAGAGCTGTGCACATCCTGATGAGTGTTTACAGTGATAAGAGTTTTCTGATGAGGGTGTGGGGAGGATCAGGGCGATCCGGTGCGACTCAGGAGTCAGGACAAAAGTTTAGTCGCACAGGTTAAATTTTTAGGTGCATGTGCGACCAAAACTGACGCACTTTTGAGCCCTGCATATACATTATATCATCGTCATGTCAGTTAAAACAGTGACAAAACCATTTGTGTTTCGCGATGTACTTTAAGATACATTTAAACTGAGCACAGACACCAGTTATTTAAGCTGCAGTTTATCCTGAAGCAGATTCATGCAGACGGTGCAGCAGACTTAAAGCCTTTCAGCTCAGTGCAGACTTTAGGCACAGACTTTAAAAACAGGTCCTGTTAGTGTGAGTGATATGAACCTGCAGAGTTCTTTTGTAGATAAATGCACAAATATAAAGGAAGGAGTCCCAACACGGCCTTATAGATAACAATATTTCAATGGATCCAACACTGCAAAGAAAGGTTTGAATCTCAGCTCCTGAAGGTGCATACAGTCGTTGTGTCCTTGGGCAAGACACTTCACCCTCCCTGCCTCTGGTGTCTGTGTACACTGGTGTATGAGTGAGAGTGTGAATGGGGGACAGGTTCCTTGATGTAAAGCACTTTGGGCCTAATGAAGGTCGAAAAGCGCTGTCCACACAAAGTCAAGCTCAGGGCTAAACGCAAAATTACTTTATCAACCGTGTATCACCCATACGAAATTGACTTTTTGGGGAAAAAACATTTTTTAAACTAGTGGAAAGATTTAAGAACTGTATATGCCGTTCAGTGGTTACTACCTCTGTATCTGCTTGTGTCATTGCTCTGCCTCTTGGTAAAAACACATGTGCCGCACTCAGAAAATGACGTGGCACCGTATAGAGTTGCTTGTCTGCTGCTGAGGCGAGTGTGCCTACCAACACTATCACAGCAAAACCTCCTTCTCCATCATCATCGGTTACAACTAACTATTATTGAAAACACAGTGACGCTGTTGTTCACGTCTGTAACATCACAGTTTGTTTTCCCTTTTGTACTTTTTAAATGGACAAAATAAAAACATTTGGTTGAGTAAAACGTCTTTATCTTAAAGACAGATTCTATTCTGGTAAAAGACGTTTTGAATTGATTATTTAAACTCCTTTCAGGTTAAAACGTTCAAAACACCAACATGTGGATTCACACGGGACTAGAATCACCTGAAGACTGAGGGGTTTATGAATCAAGTTAAAACACCAACAACATGACAGATTCACACAAATAGAAACTCTGAGGTCACTTTTACTTTTTATCTGAGGTCCCTGGCTCATTCTAATATCATGCAAGTAGGGTTAAAGGTAAGTTACCTTTAGTGGGGCCTTTTCCATATCGACATCTACAAAGAAATAAAAAATATTAGAAGTGAGTGTCTTTGCTTTTTACACAATATACAAATACTGCAATTAGTAGCTCTCTTTTCACCAAACTTATTTAAGGTGAATTCTACTTAAAAAGTATCTTCTTTTCCAGCTTTAGCGTGATTAGCTTAGCCTGGCTAATGCAGCACATGGAGCGTTATAAATACTGTCATGCAAAAGGCAAGGTAAATATATATATATATATATATATATATATATATATATATATATATATATATATATTACAAAGAATAATGTTGACATTCACAATGAAACTGAAATTGTAAAGACATTCAATAATTACTTTGTACAAATTCCAGATGGAAACATCAATGGTGGAACAGTACCAGATAATGTTAGCAGTATTTTTTCTTGTGTGCATTGATAATTGTCCAAAAGTGTGCCAATAAAAAAATCAAATGATTATATTGATATGAATATGGTATTGATAAAGCAAATCATAGATGTAATTATTGAGCCTTTTACCGATATCTGTAATTTGTCATTTACTTTGGTGATATTTCCAGGCTGTATACATTTCTAAATGAAATTAAGATTTTATGTAACAGTCAATATGGGTTTCGTCCTAATCACTCAACTGCTACAGCAATTATGGAACTGACTGATGAAATTGCCAATGCTATAAACAAAAAGCACTATTTAATAGCATCTTTTTAGATCTTCAAAAAGTGTTTGATACACTGGACCAGAATTTGTTGAAATTGACAACATAAACGCTAACATCCCTCCTGGAGCCTCCACATTAACATGGTGGAGGGTTTGACCTGAATGATCCTGGAGCCTCCACCTTACGTGGTGGAGGGTTTGAGCCTGAATGATCCTGGAGCCTCACCTTAACGTGGTGGAGGGTTTGAGCCTGAATGATCTGGAGCCTCCACCTTAACGTGTGGAGGGTTTGACCTGAATGATCTGGAGCTCTGTTGTCGGGGGCTTGGTGCCCCTGGTAGGGTCTCCCAGGGCAAACAGGTCCTAGGTGACGGGTCAGACAAAGGGCGGTTCAGAAGCCCCTTATGAGAGACCAACAGGCCCGGTTAGAACCATGAGGCCGTCCTTCTGTGGACCCACCACCTGCAGGGGGCGCTATAGGGGCTGGTGCAGCTCCAACAGCTGCCCCCACGACCCGGCAACGGACAAGTGGAAGAAGATGGATGGATGTTTTTGTTGTATAACTCATTGATTGTTCCATATCTGACCTATTTCCATGAAGTGTGGGGAAGTGCCTACAAAACATACATTAATCCAATTTTTCTGTTACAGAAAAGAGCGATTAGAGAGTGGAAGTGGATACAGAGACCATACCAATCCTTTATACAACTAAAAAAGCTGAAATTTAATGCATTAGCATAATATAACCTTCTAGAAAACATGTATAAAGCTCATCTGGAAGTTTACCAAACAATTTGCACAAAGATTCACCAAGAACAAATTTGATATGAGCTAAAAGGTACTGAGGTTTTACAAAACCCAGGTTTAATCGGCTGTAAGGAAAGATTTATATCAATCAAAGGTGTCGCTCTGTGGAACAGTCTGGATTGTAAAATTTAAACTTCCATGTCCATTTATGTGTTTAAGAAGTATGTTAAATTATCAATGTTACAAAATATGACACTGCGGAGGAGGAGATTAACTTTAGTTTATTTACATGTTATTGTGTTTTGATGTCTTGAGACGATCTATTACACATGATGAATTGCTCTCTTCAGACGGGGGTCTTCCCTGCTGCCCTTAAGGGGCGGGGCCTCTACCGAAAACAGCAATTTGGACTGTAATAATTTTAACAATTTTAGACCGGTATCCAACTTACCATTTTTAAGCAAAATCTTAGAAAAACTTGTCTTTATCCAACTTAATGATTTATTACTGCAGATAACGTCCTTGAGAAATTCCAGTCTGGCTTTAGGGTAAACCACAGCACCGAGACGGCCCTTTTAAAGATTTTAAATGATCTTAGATTAAATTCTGACTCACAGAAGGTCACAGTGTTGGTTCTACTGGATCTGAGTGCTGCCTTTGATACAGTCGACCACACTATTCTTTTAACTCGTTTAAAACACATCGGCCTCTCTGGTGCTGTCCACAAATGGTTTACATCCTACCTCACAGACAGGACCTTCATGGTGAGTGTGGATACCTGCTCTCTAAGGTCCATACAATTACATGTGGCGTGCCCCAGGGTTCGATTTTAGGCCCAGTGCTATTTAACCTGTATATGCTCCCTCTTGGTGATGTCATCAGGAGACATGGAGTCAACTTTCATAGTTATGCTGATGATACACAGTTGTACATCTCCATGTCTCCTGATGACACCAGGCCAATGGATGCACTTTTTAACTGCATTTTAGATCAAATCCTGGATGGCAGAAAACTTTCTCCAGCTTAACCAGGACAAACTGAAGTTTAGTCATCGGTCCTGAGGCCCAGAGAGAGAAACTTTTACCCAAACTACAGTCATTGTCTTTAATCCTTCTTCACAGGTGAAGAACCTGGGTGTGATTTTTGACTCTGAGCTGACTTTAATTCCACACATTAAGAATATCACAAAGATAGGTTTTTACCATCTAAAGAACATAGCCCCGCCCCATTCTCTCTCGGGCCAACACGGAGACGCTGATGCATGCTTTTATCACCAGTCGTATCGACTACTGTAATGCCCTGCTCTCTGGTCTTCCCAAAAAGAGTATCTCAGGTTTACAACTTTTACAAAATTCAGCAGCTCGTGTCCTGACAAAGACCAGGAGGCGGACCACATTACACCGGTTTTAGAGTCGCTGCATTGGCTCCCCGTGTGTTTCAGGATCGATTTTAAAGTTCTTTTAATGGTTTTTAAATGTCTTAATGGTCTTGGTCCTTCTTATCTCTCAGAATTACTTTTACCTTATGAACCTTCGCGGTCCCTGCGCTCCTCTGGCAGGGGTCTCCTAGTTATTCCTAAAGTCAACAGAAAGACTCACGGCGAGGCGTCTTTCCAATATTATGGCCCTCACTCTGGAACGACCTGCCGGAGGAGCTCAGGACCGCAGAGAACGTTCATGTCTTAAGAGCAGGCTCAAGACCCAGCTTTTTAGCTTAGCTTTTAAGTAATATTTATTTATATTAATGGATGGATGGAGTATTATACAATTATTTATTTACTTAGTCTCACTCTATTTTATTTTATTCTATGTCATTTGGCTGTGGCCGTGCGGGCGCTCTCCTGTGAGTGCCTTGATGGAGGATGGATGTCTCTCCTACACCTCCTCCGGGCGCCCTGTGTTTGTGTCCTGTGGCTGTGGCCGAGGTGCTGCTCCGGTGCAGACGGCTTCTCTTTTGGTTCAGCTGTACTCAGCCTTATGTCCATTTTTATTAAGACTAAGTTGACTGCGTGGCTATCTATATATGTGTTTGTCTGTGTGTGCGGGTGGGGCAGGGGGAGGTGGGGGTTCATTGTTATTTACTGTATATTTGTGGGTTGAGATGATTTTAATCTGTTTAACATGTGGTACAGCACTGTAAAGCACTTTGTGTTACATTAATAATAATAATAATAATAATAATAATACATCAAACTTGTATAGCGCTTTTTTGGACACTCAAAGACGCTTTACATGGGGAATAAAACAAAACAAAAAAGTGCCCTTTTTGACCTGTGTGCTCTGCATTGATGAATTCTGTATGAAAAGCGCTTTATAAATACATTTTGATTTGATTTATTTGAAACTGATAAGATGCTGCATCAGATGCTCAAATAACTGGGTCTGTCAATGATTTTGTGTTGATCGGGGCAGACATTACACGTTTTCAACTTCTTTCTACTCCTTTACATTCATTTGTTAAAAGCTGTTATATTTTTTAAATGAATGGAACAAATTGAAAAAAAAAAAATGAAATACCTATTGCATATTGCAGTAGTTTCACCAGTTGAAGAGCTAACCACTACGCCACTGCAGTCATGCTCCCATTAATGAATTTATGCTTTCCTTGGATTTTAAACCTGTTTGTTCTTGTCATGTTATTGCTTAACCAATGTTGTCTTACTGTGTGTGTGTGTTTGTTTGTTTTTCACACCTTGACGATGTAGCCAGCGTATGCCGACGTATGAAAAATTTGGCAAATACGCTGACGTACGTTGGATAAGTTATAGCTAAGTTTTGTATCAGTTATGAGTACGCTGAAGCACGCTGGCACACGTAGACATACGGCAAGTGCCAGCGTATGCTCATATGTCCCACATACGTGGGCCATAAGGTACAGGTGAGTTAGCCTATGTGATCATTGACACACGTTGACTTGCAAAGAGCATTTTTTGGCCCGCCCCGTGATCAAAGGAGAATTTCATGAACCGAACCACGGGACCGCAGTGGAACCCACAACCTGCGCATCCCGTCTACCTTCCCCATGGCCTTAGCTTGATCCTCCATGCAGCCCCTGCTCAGGACACTGGTTTGTCGCATTATGCTGCCGTGTGTTATGCATAAGTTAGGCTGTCATTGGGCATGAGTTGTGGTCTCGTTATGGATACGCCCAAAACTGGAAAAAAAAATACATAGAAAGTTCAGCGTATGTCAGTGTTTCACAAAATTCTGGGACGTCGGCATATGCTGGCTAAATCATCAAGGTGTGACAGGGCCATTAATTTGAGCAGTTTGAGTAGTTTCCAAGCAATAGGAGAAAAAAGAAAAGAAACACAACAATACCTAAAACGAGTAGGTTTATTATTTTAAGTGTGACAGTGAATTAAAAATAATAAAAAATGGAGATATGAGGCCTGGCTCCTTTAGCCAATAAGAAAGAATGTATAGGAAAACTGTTGTGCAAATCAAACGTGAAAACAGTAGATTACTGACATAAATATGAGGAAAATGTATAATTTTTAATAATTTCATTGAATGTCAACATAACCCATAGTACAGGGCAGACATGTGGGGGCCGGCAGCTCGAGGAAAGCCTCTTCTGGCAGCAGACTCCTAAAATGTGTCTCTTTTAATGCATAGTATAGGACACTTAACAAATGATGGTCCGGTTGCTCGGGGCTGCTCCCCTCTGGCAGCAGGTCCAGTCACAGAAAAGAAGAAAATAAATAAAACAAATCCCTTTTAACACATATCATTAAGATCATTCTTGTTATCATGAGCATCAATCAGTCTGCGATTACTGTACCTTTCATGAATAAATGTGGAGTATTTTATGTATCATTCAAACACTTTGATACAGAGTAATGTTATATGGGTTGTAATGGTGATGGTGAATAACGGTAATGCCAACATGGTAATGAATTCTGTATGGGAGACAGAAATAATACACTGGTTGTAGCGTGTGAGATACTGTGAGTGTTGACCTGGTATAATGCAGTGGCAATATGGCATCTGTTGAAATGTAACCGACTCGGTTGATAGTCGTCTTGTAAGATGGTAAGAAATATGCAGTGTTGTTATTTATTGTTATTTAAGTTTATGAACAGGGGTGGGAGTCAATAAGCTTGTCTTCTTCTTCGTTTTTCTATTATTGTGTATATATATTTTTCTATTTTTTTTCTTGGATTTTGTGCCTTAGCTCGAAATAAAAACTCAAACAAAACAATGTTTTCACATCAAAATCAGACACAGGCTATAGTAGAGAGGGCAAAAATTGCCTATATTATCTGTGAACAAGTCATGACGGAGCCTTGTTTAAATTTGTGAAGAGAAAGATAACTTTGAATATGCAAGGCAACTATTGCCTTTCAAAGGCCTGACCAATCAGAGTGGTGACATGTCCCCCGCCCCTTTCCCCCAAACCGGTCTAGTCAGCAAACCACTCCAGCCCCCATGGCTGAAGTGGTCTGGAACTGGAGCAGTTTGGACCCCCGTTTGGGAGCGGACCAGCTCACTTTTGGCTGTGGAAACACCCTCAAACGGCTCCCGTCCGTTCTTGTCCACTTCTAAGGAAATTCTCCTATTGTGTCTGCAGCCTGCAGGTTTACTGCAGCGCTGAGGTGCTGGTGACACTGAAGATTCAGATCCATCTATCTTGAACTATAAACATCCCTACAGTGATGTTTATAGTTCAAGAGCCTCAGACTGATCACACTCACCTGGTGCAGAACCTTGAACCCCTTGATCAGGACGGTAGTTTGGAGCGTTCCACAGATCTTCAACTTTAGTTTTGAAGTCAGAGAGAGTGACACCAGGAGATTTCTTCGCTTTCTCGAGGATAAAGCTCTTCAGATCTTGGACACATTCACTGTATCCTGGATTTGGAGGAGCCATCGGAGGACTTCCCTCCCACAGCTGAGCAAAGTACTTCACATCTTTCTGAACGTCAAACTCAATGATGTCACTGAAACTTTTAGCATCACAAACTTCCTCTTTAGCCGCGAGTTGGACCATTTTATCCAGTTTTTCCAGCAGTTTCCTTTTTCCATCCATGTTTTCTCTGTCGCACTGACATCAGAGACATTTTGATGAACAAACACACAGCTCGGTGTGAGTTTGACTTTCTTCATCCTCATGAAAGCCTGGACCACAATCTGCAGAACGTCCTGCATATCAGAGGGATTCTCTCCAAAGATGTTCACCAGAGTCATGTTTCCCAGACCAACAACAAATGTAGCAAGTTCATTGTCGTGATGAATGGTTTCATTTCCATCTAACTCCAGAGCTCGCAGCCCCTCAGTGTCCACCACAAGGATGAAGTCCCACTGAAAATCTTTCTTCATGTCTTCTGACAGTTTGACCAGCTGCATGAAGGCTCCTCTGGTGCATCTGCCTGCACTGACTGCAAACTGAAGTCCAAACATGGCATTGAGCATCGTAGACTTCCCACTGCTCTGTATCCCCAACACAGACAGAACAAAGACCTTCTTGTTTCCCAGTTTCTTTATGACCTGATCAATAAGACCTGAGATCCAAGTCAAAGGGACGTGACCTGCATCTCCATCCATCAGCTCCATTGGGTGTCCTGAGATCATCAGCTCTGCTGCCAGCTCTGGGTATTTAGACCAGTCAGACGGCCTCTGTCCTGGAGGTTTATCTAGACTCTTATGGGCTTCATAGATCTGAGCCATTTCTCTGAAGATGTGCTCCAGGCCACATGAGGCAGACTGAAGGTCCTGTGAGATTTTAGAAAGGTCGTCTTGTTTGTTTTTTAACTCTTTAGATATGTCAGAGCTCTTCTTTTGGTCCGAGTCCTCAGACTTTTTCTTTAGGTCCAAGACGTCAGACCATGTTTGGTTATAACTTTGAAGAATTGCAGAAAGTTGATCTGAGGAATAATCATCCAATAAGATCTGAGTCCATTTGAGGAAATACTCTCTCTCTGTTTGACACAAAGACGAGAGATAAAGAATAAAAGACCTCATCAGTTCACTGCAGGAAGCTTTGACCTGAACTTCTCGTAGTTTCTGACACTCATTCAGCTTTTTACATCTTTCTTCCTCAACATTTCGTTTGAGGTGATACAGTTCTTTGTTTATTCTGCTCCAGTCATGCCACAGTTGACCTTGACATGGAAGGAATTTCTTTTAACATCAGACACAGCGACAGATTTAATTATTCTCATAATTTCGTTTGCAAAAGTTAAGCATTTTGTGCAGCTGGTGTCATGTTCGTCCACTCTGAGTCCAGTGTCTGACATGGATTCAAGCTGAAAGGACTTGTGTTTACCAGATATAATGTCTCTAATGATTCTTCTCAGCTCCTTAGAAACATCTGACTGTCTTCTGTCTTTAAGACCAACTTTGTATTGTCTTTTCTGAGGGGAATTGCTTTGTTTACACTGTTTTCATCAAGAGCAATCAGAGGTTTATGAGATTCAAACAGACTTTTGATCACAGCAGCACTCTCATGTTTCTGATCCGATGTTGGCACAAAAACCACATGGACTGAAGCCTTGTCCATCAGTATTTGCAGCTGTTTGTCATGAGTCAGACCATCTCCATGAAGATTACAGAAGGCCACACAGTCGGTGAAGCTGTCAGTGGGTTTTCCAGAGGGACAGTACCAGGCGATCTCTGCTACACCATCCAAGAGGAGGCGGTTTTTAGAACTGCCTGGACAGTTTCTGTGGAAGAAGGTGCTGTGTCGATCATTGATCAAAGTGTTGATGAGCTGAGACTTAGACCCAGACAGATCGCCCAGACGGAAACACAGAACCATCAGAGTCTCTGCTTTACAGATGGACATCGACTTCATGGTCACTACAGTTTCATTATCTTTGGTCTCACTTTTCTTCCAGGTCTTTTGAATCTGTCTAACGTCCACAGAGGACACTCAATGTCCCCAGTGAAAGGGTCAGGCACCAGCAGAGGTAAGGCGTACTGACACTGGGACAGTTTAGTGACCATCTTCTGCTTTAGAAAGCTGTCTGAGCAGTGAAACACCGCCATCTGGAGGTCCAGAGGATGGACCTCAGAAATGTCATCTGTTTCCTGTTTAGCCTGAATGTACCTGGCTCTGTAGTCTAACATCATCAGTTTGTGGAGATAAACAGAGCAGAGGTCACTCTCACTAAGCTCTTCTTCATGTTTCAGAGTTGGTTTGATCTGAAGAAACTCTGCAGAGGTCAGTTTATTCTCAGATCTGTCCTGGAGGTGGAGTCTGCTCAACAGCTCCATCGTCTGCAAAAAATGAAAACACAATTCAGTTATTGACTGTGTTGCTCTGGTGTAAATGCACAGAGAGGATTAGACTTGTTTTAACGTGTGACATTACACACAATTTAAACATTAACACAATTATACTTCATATTTGCAAATTAATAAATACACTTTTTTCCTAGTTTGACTGTTGTTCAGTTCACTTCCTTATTGGACATTGGTACAGGAAGTGACACAGATTTTAGGAAGTATTTCCTTACACGTGTCTGTGCCAGCTGTTTTATCTCTATGAGAAGTGCGTATTTTATAAATGAACATCCATCCATTTTCTTCCACTTGTCCGTTGCCGGGTCGTGGGGGCAGCTGTTGGAGCTGCACCAGCCCCTATAGCGCCCCCTGCAGGTGGTGGGTCCACAGAAGGACGGCCTCATGGTTCTAACCGGGCCTGTTGGTCTCTCATGAGGGGCTTCTGAACCGCTCTTTGTCTGACCCGTCACCTAGGACCTGTTTGCCATGGGAGACCCTACCAGGGGCACGAAGCCCCGATAACAGAGCTCCAGGATCATTCAGGTCAAACCCTCCACCACGTTAAGGTGGAGGCTCCAGGATCATTCAGGACAAACCCTCCGCCACGTTAAGGTGGAGGCTCCAGGATCATTCAGGACAAACCCTCCGCCACGTTAAGGTGGAGGCTCCAGGATCATTCAGGACAAACCCTCCGCCACGTTAAGGTGGAGGCTCCAGGATCATTCAGGTCAAACCCTCCACCACGTTAAGGTGGAGGCTCCAGGATCATTCAGGACAAACCCTCCGCCACGTTAAGGTGGAGGCTCCAGGATCATTCAGGTCAAACCCTCCACCACGTTAAGGTGGAGGCTCCAGGATCATTCAGGTCAAACCCTCCACCACGTTAAGGTGGAGGCTCCAGATCATTCAGGTCAAACCCCCACCACGTTACGGTGGAGGCTCCAGGAGGGATAAATGAATATAGTGAAGTGTATTTTGTTTTGGTCGTGTGAAGTGTGGAGCTCGTTTTCCAGTTTTCATTTGCTTTTTACGTTGGAAAGTGAGGATTTTTATTTCACCAAATAATAACTCTTATAACTGAGCTGAATGTTTAAGTGCACATGACAGGTTGATAAGATTTTGATTTATACTGTTAACATGTAATTTTGTGAAGAACAGCCCCATAAAATCGTAATATGAGCAGAATCTCAAATATTTATAACTTTCCAGACGGACTGATAGGACCAGCAAGTGATATAAAGTGAGTCTCAGATACCTCTCGCTAAAAAGACGACCAAAACCCGCAAACTTATGCAGAAAATTAGGGCCGGCCAGCTAGCGTCTAAGGCTCGTGTTAGCATGGCTACACCATAGGCTAACAGCAGCAGCAGCCAGGGAGACGGCGTGACGGATGGGCTACGGTCGATCGGTGTACAGAAGGAGGATTCATTTTAGGACATCCTGATCCTCAGAGTGCTTTAGTCATTCTAGTCCCAAGTCCAGGTCAAAATGGACCACATGAACCTAGAAACTAGTTTGTCAGAGTCATCTTCATTTACATGTAGTTTTCAGACAATTTCACAACAGAAGCACTATAATGCAACTAAATGGATTTTCACAATAAAAGCACTATAATACAACTAAAAACGTGACTGCGGAATAGTACTGCTGCAGCAATTACAACAATTGCGAAACATCGAGAATAATGTCATACAAACTCTAATTTAGTTGTAATATACAGCTCTTATTGTGAAAATCCTCATTCAGTTGCATAATAGCGCTTTAATTGTGAAAATTTCCATTCATTGGTTAATCTTTCTCCTTGTCCAGCATAGACACGGCCAAACATGAGCTCTGCTTCAGTTTATTGAGATCCCTCTGAGCATTCTTCCATGTGCAACAACTGCAGTGTGAGGTTCTTTTTTACAAACAGTATTAACAGTAGTATACTAAAACAAATAAAAATAAGTAAATTATCCTTTGCTTTGTGGCACTGAACAGCCTCCATTTTGGATTGATAAATGATTGCACTTTGGACCTCAAGCGTATCTGGTTATGTTACTACCTCTTGCAACAACTAGCAGCCAAATAATGCAGAGAGAATAGAAATGGATGTGCTACAGCAGTGGTTCCCACTGTGGGGTCTGAGGCCCCCTGGGGGGCCAGGGCTACAGACTAACATTTTATGCTTTATGTTTTATTCCTTTATTTATTCATTTGTAATTATGTTTTTTGTATTATTTATTTTATTTTGACAATAACATACATAAAAAGACAGAATGACAATGGACAACATGGGGGGGCTCATACTTTTTGTTTTTTACAACTTCAAATGTAAAAGATGAGCAAGGTGGCATTTATTATTATTATCATCATCATCATCATCATCATCATCATCATCATCCATCCATCCATCTTCTTCCACTTGTCTGTGGCCGGGTCGTGGGGCAGCTGTTGGAGCTGCACCAGCCCCTATAGCGCCCCCTGCAGGTGGTGGGTCCACAGAAGGACGGCCTCATGGTTCTAACCGGGCCTGTTGGTCTCTCATAAGGGGCTTCTGAACCGCTCTTTGTCTGACCCGTCACCTAGGACCTGTTTGCCCTGGGAGACCCCGACAACAGAGCTCCCAGGTGCTCAAACCCCTCCACCACGTTAAGGTGGCGGTTTCAGGAGGGGTATTAATAATAATAATAATAATAATAATAATATTATTATTATTATTATTATTATTATTATTATTATTATTAAATAAAACCAAGCCGCGTTAGTTGGGTTCATATTCAGAAACTCAATTAGTGTAGACTACACATTTAGGTCCAATGCTAGTTAGAAATCATCAATGAACACACAGACCCCCTGAGACGTCTCTGCTCCTTGTGGAGTCAGACACCAAACCTCCTGCCACAAGATTTTCAACACTAACATTTTATGTTGGTTGCTTCGGTGCGCCCAAGTACTGTATTTTCATTAAGGCGCACCACTTTAGAAATGTTTAAGTGAACAGGATTCACTGCCAGTATTTACTATTTAATATCATTTGCTCACTCAATTCATCTTCCACAGTCATACATGTTACATAATAATAAATAATACTATATTTCAATGCATGCGTCTCATATGTCTGACCAAATAAATATCAAACAAATATCTGTGATTCAGCTCTGACATAAAACAACCGTTTCCATTCGCTCTGAGGCTCCTCCTCCTTTGCCTGAACTTAAACCAAAACAAACCAAACTTTCTCTCTCTCATGTCGGTCTGTCTGAAGCTGCTGTTCACGTCTGTACCATCGCACTGTGTTTTCTCTTATATGTTTTAAGTGGACAAAAAACATTTGGTCGGAGTAATGCTTCTCTATCTTACAGGGCTGTAAACTCAGACATGGTGAAAAAGGTGACAGTCTATCGGAAAGACACCACTGAGCATGCTCGCTCCTGTGCATGTGCCATAGAGTCTCACTGAGCAAAAAGAACTGGTGAATCACTGGGAATGATAACAGTGTCACACACACTGCAGTCTGATACAGTGGGGGGAAAAGTATTTATTCAACCAAAAAAGTTCTCCCACTTTAAAAGATGAGAGAGGCCTGTAATTTTCATCATAGGTAAACCTCAACTATGAGAGACAATATGAGGAAAAAAAATCTAGAAAATCACATTGTCTGATTTCTTATGAATTTATTTGCAAATTATGATGGAAAATAAGTATCTGGTCAATAACAAACAAGCAGGATTTGTGTCTCTCACAGACCTGTAACTTCTTCTTTAAGAGGCTCCTCTGTCCTCCACTCGTTACCTGTATTAATGGCTCCTGTTTGAACTTGTTATCAGTATAAAAGACACCTGTCCACAACCTCAAACAGTCACACTCCAAACTCCACTATGGTCAAGACCAAAGAGCTGTCCAAAGACACCAGAAACTAAACTGTAGACCTGCCCCAGGCTGGGAGGACTGAATCTGCAATTGGTAAGCAGCTTGGTGTGAAGAAATCAACTGTGGAAGCAATTATTAGAAAATGGAAGACATACAAGACCACTGATAATCTCCCTCGATCTGGGGCTCCACGCAAGATCTCACCCCGTGGGGTCAAAATGATCACAAGAACGGTGAGCAAACATCCCAGAACCACACGGGGGGACCTAGTGAATGACCTGCAGAGAGCTGGGACCAAAGTAACAAAGGCTACCGTCAGTAACACACTACACCGCCAGGGACTCAGTGCCTGCCCCAAAACATCACTGCTCTAGAGGAGATCTGCATGGAGGAATGGGCCAAAATACCAGCAACAGTGAAAACCTTGTGAAGACTTACAGAAACGTTTGACCTCTGTCATTGCCAACAAAGGGTATATAACAAAGTATTGAGATGAACTTTTGTTATTGACCAAATACTTATTTTCCACCATCATTTGCAAATAAATTCATAAAAAATCAGACAATGTGATTTTCTGGATTTTTTTTCTCATATTGTCTCTCATAGTTGAGGTTTACCTATGATGAAAATTACAGGCCTCTCTCATCTTTTAAGTGGGAGAACTTGCACAATTGTTGGTTGACTAAATACTTTTTTCCACACTGTATATTATTATGAATCTGTTTCTATAATGTGCTTCTCTAGAATTGTGTGTCTGACAGATGTGACAATGTCAGATGCATTAAAGTGGGGGGTCAGGATAAGGCTGCCCCCCTTAAACACAGATATTCTGGTAAAAGACAGTTTGAAACGATGTTGTCCTTATCTAAACTTCATTCAGGTTAAAAACTTTAAAAACACAGAATCCCCTGAGGACTGAGGAGTTTTATAAATCAATTTAAAAATGAGCGGAATTTTCACTTTCCAAATCACCAACATGACAGATTCACACAGACAGAAACACTGAAGTCACTTTTACTTTTACTGAGTCATTCTAATCCAAACAAACAGGGTTTAAGGGTCTTTACCTTTTCTTTGTCCTTCTCCATATCGATATCTACAAAAGACAAACAAATGTTAGAAATTGTTTTGTTTTTAAAGGCCGTCCCGCCTTTGCTCCGCCCCGTCAGACCTGGGAAGCTAAGCAGGAAGGGCCTGGTCTGTACTGGGATGGGAGACCGTTTGGGAACACCAGGAAGTCTACCAAATGTAGTGAGTGAGTGAGTGGTTGGTGGTGGTGGGAGGGGCCAATGGCGTAGACTGGTTGCTTTGTTTCCGTCAGTGTACCCCAGGGCAGCTGTGGCTACAACAGTAGCTTACCATCACCGGGTCAGTGAATAAATAATGACGACAGTAATGCACTTTGAGACACTTGGTAATACAGGCTTGTGAAGAGCAATGCAAGTGTAAGGCATTATTATATTATTATTATTATTATTATTATTATTATTATTATTATATTATTATTATTATTATAATTGAGTGTCTTTGCTTTTTACACAATATACAATTAATACATACTGTGGGAGGAAAAAGTGCCTAAATGTGGTCTGATTAAACCGTGTCTGCTTAAACATTTACATTTGATCATATTTTATCGGCCATAACCAGGGGTTAAAGTGGGCGGGAACAGCGTTCCCTCACCTTCGCATGGCAAAAAAAAAAAGAAAAAAAAAGTTCATGATTGCAACTTTGTCATTTTCATGCACATACGAAATTCTGCCTGTGAGATACATCAATGCAATAAAAGTACTAGGTTGGGCCTACTCAATATGCGTCCCGGGGCCAAACAATAAAATCTGACAATTTTCCATAAAAAATATATTTTTTCCGGCATTATCCGCGCCGCATTCGCAAGTTCGCGGCACTTTGTGTAGCAGTGTGCCTCCGGCTCCGGACCATCATCTCCTAGCGCGGCTCAAATGAAAACATGGCTCTGTTAAACGGTGTAAGACGCTAAACTGAGAAAACAGGACGGACTGACAGATTTGATCAAACCGCAGCACAAGGACAGTATGAATCATGTTTGCTCGGATTATCCCATGCAGAAGCAGGACTCTTCACGGTCCCCGTCAGGTGCAGCGTGTGTTCCTGCCTTCACCGGTGCAAAGGGCTTAACCAGCGACTTTAAGGTAAGGAACACCAGTTCAGCTGTGGATGTTTGTAAAGCGGACGATAAAGCTGATGGAACGTGAGTTTTGGAAAACTGCACCACCAGCAGTCGTGTTTAACCGGTCAACACGCTAAACCTCGCTCCCTGGGCTCTAACTTTACTAAATAACATCTGAATCATTCATTTGACAGGTGCATTTTCTTCCTTTCTGCTCTGACTTCATTCAATACGTGTTTGTGGGAAATGTACAAGCGCAGAGATGCTCTTTGCAAAGTTAACATGGTAAACGAGGCTGAAGCTGAATATGTGGATGAGCATCTCCAAGGAGCGCTTCATTTACTGAGTTTTTTCATGAAGCGCGAGGTCTGGACAGAACAGCTGAGCAGGAGTTAGTCATGTTGTTTGAGATGTACTGGTGTGGCTGTAATAATGTAGCTCTCTCATTCTGTATTAGGCCTTTGGCCTGGCTGGTTTAGATGTGATTTAGTCCTGGCTTAATCCTGGTTTAGTTCTGAGTAGTCCTAGTTTATTATTAGGCTCTTTATTATTCTGTATTAATCTATTGCTGTGTTTTTTTTGTGTTTTTCCTCCAAAGCCTTAAAATACTGGAATATAATATAACTTTTATGTTTAGGCCCAATTCTATTCTGTTCCAGCAGTGATGAATACGTTTGGTGGTGGGAGGCTCACCCCTGACCAGCCCAGTGGCCAATGGTAAACGACAAATCTCCCCCAGTGAAAAAGTAATGCAAGAGCCCTGCTGTAAGCACCACTGACTGTGAAAGAGGATTTTCTAAATAAAGAACATAATAACAAGCCAAAATTGTTAATAAGTAATGTTTCAGCACACATGTTCATTTCTTGGTTGGGCCAGTGGGGGGGTCCGCCCCTTTGCTCTGAAATGAGTTGTGATAGTGGCAGGCCGTGATATTGCACCCTACGGCTCAACAGCCTTTTTTGCCATAGACAACAATGTAAAAGGAGCAGCCTGTAAAATGGTCCACGGGGCATCTGGAGTTTCAGACTAAGGCAAATATATTTCTTTAAAATTACTATTTTTAGGACATGGACTTTTTTCTTCGTAAAAAAATTGTAAAGCATCAAAAACAATTTTAAAAAGTATTCCAATGACGTGACGTCACCAGTGCTGTGGACGTGCGCGAGCGTGTGCGTGAAGACCCATGAACGAGCAGAGGTCTTCCCGTTAAGCGGTCTGAGAGCCAAACAGACAACAATACGGTAATGAACGGGACTGGACTAGGATAAACGCTAACAGGCACCTAAAGTAAGTTTTTTCTTTACTCAGTACTAAAATGTATTGCGAACCTACACATGGCAAGCGTGTTTAAATGTTAAAAAGTAGGCCTATTAGCTAACATGAACAACAACAATTTAAACTAATGAAGACGTGATCGTTTTTCTGATTAGGCTGCACGGCTTTGAAAATAGCTTTTTGGTTCGATAATAAAAAAATGGTAAATCATTTAAGTTACTTCAGTGGTGATGTTTATACCTTTCTTTTCAGATAACGTAGGTACAGTACCAATAAAACCTATATTGAAACAACAAAACATGATTTCTGCATCTGCCCTGGATCCAGTACAGATAAATGCTGTACTGGTACAGCATTTACTTCAAATTATACTAATGATAATACAATATAGAACACTTTTGTAGTGCTCCTTTGTATTTCAGCCAAACAATTCTAGTGGTGAGGTTATACTAGCAAATACAGTGAAGTAAAAAGTCGATTTTTATCATTTCTATTGCAATATGAAGACGGCCAGCACTTACGAAACTTCTCAGAAAGTGGCCGAGCGAGAGTACATTAGCGCGGCGACGTACGTTCGAAGGGCCGCTGTAAGTAACGGTTGTTGTAAAAGAGCGGGGCTATCTAGCTTATTAAGCCCTGCACTGACAAACTGACCCCACAGATCTTCTTAACATAGTAACTTAATCGCCTCAAATGGCCTTAAAAATTCATTTTGTATTTAAAGTACGATTATATCAAAAGATTTAACTTACAGCGTAATGGCGTCCGCTCCGCTCTGAGGCTTCGTCGGCAGCTGTGCGCGCTCCCGCTGCTTTTACCCACTTGGGCCGTACGGAGCATAGATACAGGTGACGCGTCATACGGGTACTATGGGCCGTTATGGCGGACGAAACTGGTTTCATGCGCCACTGAGCACAACTATGTAAAGAGATAGGAGCTGGGACAGCATGCCTCTTCCATCTATATAATTCAATGGGTTGGGCCTTCTTTGAATAAGTGGATCCTGACATTTTATTTGTTTCTATAATCTATGAAGCTCCTCTCTGGGCAGGCATGGTGCTCTGCAGTCCTACATCTAAGAAGAACCCAAAAGAGTGGATCTGGCAAAGCAGAATTAGTTCATTTAGTAAATCACATAGACCTCCAATCATTTATGATTGTTAAAACCTACTAAAGGATATCTAAATATAATTCAAGGTATTAAAATATATTGAAAATAAAATAATGACAGTATCAAATACCTTGTATTGTGCAGTATCTGTTCAGAACCCATGACTACATGTCAGTATCTAAGTACATAAAAAAATATAAAATGTAGCGCAAGTGTACTGCTTGTTAAAGGTTAGAGTTCCCCCACCTCCCAAATCCCACTTTAACCCCTGGGCGTAAGGGGGCGTCGCCCCCTCACGCGGACAGTCCCGCCCCCTCAGTCAAAATGTAGTGTTTTCATTTTTTTATATATTGTTTTCAGTCTATGATGTGTTCAAAACAACCCAAACTCTCTACCACTTCATTTCTCCTCCGGTTTCAAAAACTGACCCCAAATCCGCAAAGATAGGCCTGTGTTTGTGAGCGTGGGAAAACATGTGCGTGTCCTGATTGGTCAGTGGTGTCAACAGTGTCACAACATCACAGTGCAAGGTTACCACTGCTACAAAGCCTTCAACTTGGCTATAGTTCTGTCAAATGGAGATAAAGTCGGCGACACGAAGAAGCAGGACGTATTTCAGTGGATGTAATAGATGGAGGAGGCGGAGGAGACAGCGGAGAAAGCAGAGAGAGGAGCCGCTAGCAGCGAGGTGAAGCTGAACAGTCCGTCGCAAAACTCAGTAAGTGCCGCTAAACTCTGTTCGCAGTTGAAATATAGCTTGAAAAGATGGTTATTGTGAACTTTTGGTGATATAAAGTTGTGCTGTTTCGTGTTGGAATCGCTGTGGCCATGAAATTACTTGTTTGTGCCGCTGTTTTAACAGAGAAATGACGAGGGAGGCGCCGCGGTGTTTTTTCTGTCTTTATTTCACTCGGTCATTGGCCGCTGCTTTCTGTGTGTTCACTTTGGGGACGGTAAAATCACCCACGTTTCTCCTGTGCGTCCAAAATCAGGCTTAAAAATCAAACATGATTTCCTGCAACTGTAGTCCAGTTGTGTCTGACTGCTGCCCACACTACACGATTCCAACGCGAATCCAGAGACATGACTCTCTGTGACTGCCTTCAACTAGCCACGAGTCAGGAAGACTCGGCGTGACTGAGAATTGTATCAAACTCGGGCATAAAAATCGTGTAGTGTGTGCTGACCTTAACGTCATTGCCCCCCTTGGTTTTCAGCCGCCCCCCTTCTGTATTGAGCTGGCGCCGGGACTGACTTAGCCACTGTCAGACTGGGGTTTAGGAGTACTATTAGTCTATTTTCCCCACTTTTTAAAATGTTAAATGGCGAATGGTCACATTCTCGCTCCTTGGTTCCTGACCCACAGTTTGGGAACCGCTGATTTAAAACTAACTGAAACCTGCACCTGACAGTTATTTCTGTCTCACCACTGAGAATTAGCCTGTGAGTAGCCCAGTTCGTTTTAGACTGTGCACATTCAGAGTACTAGAGTTACTGTAGTAATAAAACGCAGTAAAGTAAGCGGCGAGTGAGTGAGCGCTGTCAGGTCCTGTAACAACGCGTTGATTAATCAGTGAAACAACACTGTAGTTTGACTGAGATGCGGGGCCCTTGCGGCTGCAGGGGCCCTACGCACCTTGCGTAGTTTGCGTATAGGAAAATCCGGCTCTGCTTTCGACACAGACATTTATATCATTAGTCTGGTGTTAAAAGTGATTTACCTCAGGTGAACTGTGGAGTGGGTCAGACTGTTTTTAATGCAGGCTAACTGTTACCATAGAAATGCGTTAGCCTAGCACTAGCCTAGTGCCACAAAAAAAAGTAAAGTTACTGTTACTTGAGTAAATATTTGAGCTACTCTACCCTCCTCTGGTCAGTATTATAAAAAACACTTCAAATCTTTAAAGATTAGTATGTTCCGATTCCAGATGTGCAACGACCAATCTCCAGCTTTATTTAAGGGTTGAGTATTACAAATAAAACGTATTTGTCTTGAGGGAAACGGAAATAGAAAATGGACTTACCATGAGGAGTAGCACCAGACGATCTGCCGGCTGTGACAAGATAACAAGCACTTAAGTACCAATAATATGAGCTAGTACTATACTACTACTATACTAATATGACTCTTACTGCTACACTTCTGTGTAAACATGTTAGTGAAATGTACTCACTCATGGCAGGAGCAGCAGGAGCTGCAAAATAAGAAAACAGTCATTACTTGAAGCAAATGTAAATGTCTACAATCTGTATTATGCTACTACCAGGGGTTAAAGTGGGCGGGAACGTTCGGGAACGGCGTTCACGCACCTTCACGTGACCAAAAAAAAGTTAATGATTGACACTTTGTCATTTCGCACACATGCGAAAGTCTGCCTGTGAGATAAATCAATGCAATAAATACTAGGTTGGGTAGTTTTATTATTCATTTGCTGAAGCTGCGCTGGACAAAAGCCCACTCTTCAGAATCTGGAGAAATAATCATAAGATCAGCAGCAGCTCAGTCCGCTCCTCGTGTGCGCTGGTTTAATGCGCCTCAATATAACAGCATTTATCATGAAATCATGAACTTTATGGACATAAACTAATCCATAAACAGAGTCTACTCTTCCCAAGCTTCAGCACGCTTTTTATTTCGTATCAATCAGCCTCATATTTTCGGTTTTAGAGATACATTTAGGAAGCATAATGAAGAGAAAAGGCGATAAACAGTGCGGCGTTACAGCGCTCGGTTACGGCGCAATGTCGGCCTTTTTCACAAAGTATTTCCTCTGATCAGATCCTCTGAATCTGCCCACGGTTTAAAAGTAACAATAGAGTCATGAATCCAGGCTAAAGTTTAGTCTTTAGACTCTGTGGAGCCTGTGTCTCCTCCTCACTGCTCAGCACGATGAGCAGCTACAGACGGAGGAGGGACTGAGGCCCCACAGCAGAGTGGCCCCACAGCAGAGGGCCCCACAGCAGAGGGGCCCCTCTGCTGTGGGGCCCCTCTGCTGTGGGGCCCCTCTGCTGTGGGCCCCACAGCAGAGTGGCCCCACAGCAGAGGGCCCCACAGCAGAGGGCCCCACAGCAGAGGGGCCCCACAGCAGAGGGCCCCACAGGGAAACATTTACACAGGATTTTGACAGTACATTATAAAAGTACATAATAAAAGTCTATTTGCAGCTATCAAAATCAGTCTTGCTTCTTTCTTTCTTTCTTCTTTCTTTCTTTCTTTCTTTCTTTCTTTCTTTCTTTCTTTCTTTCTTCTTTCTTTCTTTCTTTTTTAGGAAAGTAATCATACGGCTAATTCAAACAGCATATTTTTGCCTTAAATACACCTGATTGCACTAAATTGTATCTGATTATTAAAATCCCCGGTAGGACTGGCTCTAATTTCTGGGAGTATCTCAAACAAGAGCACATATAAAGAAATCTTATTCTGTGAAATAGTTTAAAACTAATTTTTAAAAGACATAATAAAAAGTAATATAAAACACCTTCTGTTACATGTAATATACACACAGCCTTTCATATATCGACCTATGTAGCGTTCTGAGTCTTTGAGATTAGAACCACCTCCCAAAATCCACTTTAACCACTGGCTACTACAATACTAATATGACTCTCACTGCTACTGCCACTTCTACTTCTCCTTGTACCTCCACAACAACTAGTACTACTACTACTACTATTAATATCTGGGGTTGTGGTACTTAGTAGGCGAGCCATGTTTACTTCTGACTAATTGCGTCACACTTTATAATAAATACACCTTATTTAGCCTTAATAAATGATGAGTTAACACTTAATTGATCATGAATAGGGCTGGGTAGTGTTCTTTTTTTCTTTTTTTCTTCGATTATTGTGCTTTCAATTTGCCTGAGAACTCTAGTGCCTTATTCAGTCCTGGTTTAGTCCTGACTCACACCTGCTGCAGACCGGCTCTGCCATCTCTAATAATTGCAAAAGTTTAGGAACTCGCTTTAGGAAACAGCTGCATTTGTGCTGAAGAGGCTAATTATCTGCTCACGTGTTCATGTTGCTTTTTCTAGACTCACTGTGGCTCATTTATTGGCGTTTGAAGAGTAAAGTACTGAAACTTGGCACCGACAGAATATTTGTTTTCAATTACGCCAATACAGGAATCAAGTAGGTACCATTTAACAGTACCCAACCCTAATCATGAACAATTCATTAGTTAAGTATGACTAACACTTAATAACTACTTAACTACTACAGTTAAAGCAGTACTAAGTAACTCATGCCTCTAGAGGCCATAAGCGCCACCGCAGGTGTTGTAGCACGTTGCCTTTTTTTACTTATTAATTGTCTGTGAGAGTAAATACTACGCTGTACTACGAGTACTACGAGTACTACACTGACAGAAAAGACAAAGGGACAGAGGGATATTGTGCATCAATTACACAATGGAGATGATTTTTTTCACTCTAACTTAGCTGTAAACACTGTTTAAGTGGTGCTAGCCCGCTGTTAGCTTTGCCCATTAGCCTGTTAGCTTCTTCTCCGTGATTCCATTAGTGTGTATTGGTAACTCCGACCCGGAGGCGATGAAGTTGCAAATGTGGTTTTCTGTCCAGAGACACCAGGGGGAGATGAAAGACCCTCCAATCATCCCATTAACACTTTATTACCCCCAGAGGGACGACGGAAAGGATGTATTAAGGTAAACAAGTTACTTAGTACTGCTTTAAATAGTTACACTTTCTTATGATGAATTAAGTGTTAACTCATCACTTATTAAGGCTAAAAAAGGTGAAGTTATTATTAAGTGTTACCATGATCATTAATATATTATGTATATCTGCAGGTTAGTCCCTGGAGACTCAATGTCTTATAATATGCAATATTTAGATTAACCACAGACAAAGTAATGCCAGGCTAGGTCTAGTTGAAGTGATATTTTAAAAAGAGGATAGCAGCAGGATTAGGAGAAGCAGTAGTCGTCGTAATCGTAGTAGTAGTAATTGTAGTAGTAGTAGTGCAAAGCTAATACCTGGGAGTATTAAGTTCTATGGGCGACTGTGCAAGCTACCTGTCTGCTTCTTCAGTAAAACTATAAACTTGATTGAATAGGCCTCCTGTGCGCTCTAATGACTCTATCTTCAGCAAGTGTGTTAACAAAGCTAAAGCAGAAATTTCTCACAGCTTTTACTCTTGGGCGGAAGCAGATCCTTGGCTTCCTTTCTGCAAACAGAAAACAAACAGACAGAAAGAATTACAATCATAACAAAGTTGATCGTTTTGTACTATTTGGAGAGTTTGTAAACGAGATTTATTCTACTTGTTAACATTGGGAGAAAAATGGATGAGCAACACGGACAAACAGATTTAAATCACTGCTAAATACTGAGGACTAAAGTCTAAAATAGTTTACGTCATTAAACGGCCACTAAACCAGTGCAAAGTTAATGCAACAGAGTTACAAAGTTTCCAAACAGAACTAGAAAGTGAAAGTAAAAAATGGTTACATAACACCAGAGTGACACTAGACTAACAAATCCTAAGTTGGTTTTGCTGCTGGACAGACACTCTCCGTGCGTAAAGGCGCACGCACTCACCCAGGTCGTCTGCCACCCGATTCGCGCCGATGTCTCTGAGCAGCGCCACGGTAATTGACACAGCATTTCCTGCGAAAGAGTCCGCGAGGAGGTCAGCCAACCCCTGGTGGTCCTTCCCAATCAGCTGGGCCTGTTTCAAGCGCGCCGGTTTATGTTCGTCACCCCGCGGCTCCTTCAGCCGAGCAGTGAACCTGGTGAGGTCCTCCGGGGTGAGATCCAACAGCGCCTCAGCGATCTGGATCCGAGGTCTTGCCATGACGGCTCACTCAAGACGAGCGCGCGCGGGTGTCCTCCTGGAAATGCTCTGACACTTATTATAGTATCTGTAAAGCGGAGGGGTGGAGCCTAACACATGTAAGGGGAACTTCAGACAAACCTGACTGCACTGATGTTGCCAGTGTTTTTACGCGTATCACGTCCAACTGGAAAACATGGATCTTTGGTTTCTGGAACTGCAATGACCTCAGTGAAGCAGCCTGTTTAGAAGTTCATAAAAAGATGATACAGCGACACAATTTAAGTCAAGTCTTCATGATACACAATACTGGAGTGCACATTGTATGGCTAAGTACGTATATGAATTTGAAGTAAATTAAGTTACAGTACTAGGCCTATATTTACTTGAGTAGAATAAATAATTTAAAAGGTTTACTCTTTAGTCAATCTGCTTCATGTGACATATACAAATAAATAGAAGTTTAATTTCAATGTCATTTATTTTCTTGAATTCTTGAATTCTCGTACCTTAAAGGTGCATTATGGAACTTGTATATGCAAATGAAAGAAACCTTGATATTCGTGAGTAATTGACCATTACTGTTGTGACCAGGGCCGCCTTAATGTACCCATAGGCCCCGGGGCTTAAACAGAATTGCAGGCCCCCCCCCAAACCCTAAATCCCACAAAAACCCCCAGCTACTACATGTATCAAAAATAAATGTTAAATGACACCTTACATTGTGTATCAAAATCTCAATCTTCCAATCAGGGAATCCAACACTGGAAAAGGCTGACTTATCTCTGTTTTGCCCCCAAAAAGTTTGCAGGCAAAACAAAATGCAATATGTCATGTTCATTTTGTTTTTATCTGATTTTAATTTACCTGTTGTAGCACTTTGAGGTTTCTTTGAAATGTAAAGTGCAATATAAATAAAATGTATTATTATTATTATTTCCACGTTGTGGGAATAGCAGAGCCACTCTGTATACATTCTCACAATTTATGAGTTTGCGCATAAAATGGCTTTTGGAAAAAAAACGTTTCTGGTTTTTGAATTGGCGTTCTGAAGCAGACACATCAGCGTCCTTGTTTTGGCAGCGTTCTGGTCCCATTTTGGCCCAATATGCACGTACCTTTTCTGGCACAATGGCACGCTCTCCTCATCGAGCAGTGTCTATGTTAAAAGGGTCCATGTTCGAGTCCTCTTCTCCTCCGCCTCCTGCAGCGGGAGGTGTGTCTGCTTCAGCTGCGCTTTTTTCCTTCTCTGCTCCAATGGTCCGAGCTCTCCCCCCCCCCCCCCGACTCGTCTGGGCGTAGCGGTGAAATGGCAGCTGCATAGCTGGTGCTTGGCTGGGGCTGGCTATACGGGGAAGGCAGTGACACCTCCTCCAGCGGCTCCTCCTCACCGGATGAGAGCCCACGATCTCCTCTCCGCTCTTGCTGTCGGCTGCGCGGCCTCCGCCTCCCGTGTCAGAGGCACTGGCTGCAGCGGCTGCGGGTGCAAGTTCGCCGCGGCTTGTGGATCTGCCTGCGTCCGCGGCGCCGGTTTCATCACCGCTGGTTGAGCTTGTTGTTTTTAAAAAGCCCGTTAGCTTCGGCATTTGGCTCATCAGCTCTTTCTCATGCCGCTCTTTCTCTTCTGTGCATCGCTCTCAAACTTTTTCTTCCCCGACATTTCTGTTTCTCACAACGAGTCGCCATCAAGTTATATTATGAGTGAATAGATGCGTTACGTACATGAGTTACGTCTGAACTTTCTCTGCGCTTGGATTGGCTAGAACTTGTCATAGTGTCAATGTGATGCTATGACTAATTATAGCCAATTGGTCAGTTGATACCGCAGTATGTGATTGACAGGTAAAACAAACAAATTGCAGTATAATATGGATCTCGCTTTTATCTGATAGGCCCTCTGGGACAGATAGGCGGGCCTACTCCAGGTACACACATAGAAGTGCAGCGCAATCATCGCATACAGATAGTCATGCCGCAAAGTGAAGTGATTGACGTGAAAATCAACGAATCAACTTTTTTTTTTTCTTCTTTCTTTAATTCTGATAGGCCCTTGACTATGGTAGGCCCCTGGGCTCCAGCCCTGCTAGCCGTTGGATAAGGCGGCCCAGTTGTGACCCAATGGATGTACAGTGTGGGGGGGTAAGTGCAAGTTCTCCCACTTTAAAAGATGAGAGAGGCCTGTTATTTTCATCATAGGTAAACCTCAACTATGAGAGACAAAATGAGAAAATCCAGAAAATCACATTGTCTGATTTTTGATGAATTTATTTGCAAATTATGATGGAAAATAAGTATTTGGTCAATAACAAACAAGCAAGATTTCTGTCTCTCACAGACCTGTAACTTCTTCTTTAAGAGGCTCCTCTGTCCTCCACTCGTTACCTGTATTAATGGCCCCTGTTTGAACTTGTTATCAGTATAAAAGACACCTGTCCACAACCTCAAACAGTCACACTCCAAACTCCACTATGGTCAAGACCAAAGAGCCAGAAACTAAACTGTAGACCTGCCCAGGCTGGAGGACTGAATCTGCAATTGGTAAGCAGCTTGGTGTGAAGAAATCAACTGTGGAAGCAATTATTAGAAAATGGAAGACATACAAGACCACTGATAATCTCCCTCGATCTGGGGCTCCACGCAAGATCACAAGATCTCTTTGGCTTATAGTGAGAGACGGATGTAACGCAAATACATCAGTGCGTTTGGTAATTACCTTTAAATACAGTGTTTATTAATAACGCACAAGCCAGTTAGACTCCGCCTCTTTTCTTATCATTGTGGAGCTGCTTTTTAAGCATCATGTCCTCTGGTGGTCATGAGCAGAGGGACGGGGTTCCTGGGACAGAAGAGGGGCTGGGGTACTCACCCAGATAGCAAAAGGACATTGTTTCAACATTGAAATAGTGTTATGGCCTGTGATTGAATAGATGTTGAAAAATGACGTTGAACTGCGATTGAAAGCGCTCGATATGATAGATGTCGAACACAACGTTGATTTTTGATCTTTTCTGACATGGAATCAATGTCATGCAAATAACATTGATTAGGAGTTGAATAGATGTCGAAATTCAAATGTTTTTTAAACATGGATTCAACATTGATTAATCTATAGAAATATACCTATATTCAACCTTTTTAAACGGTATTTTGATTATTGGCGCTACTTACCGCGTCACCACATAAATCAGCCTCTAAACAGCATTCACCGCGGTCATCATGTTGAGTCATTTCCACAGGCATAACCTGTCCAAACTATGAATCTGAGGCATACAATCCACTTCCTCCTGTTTGTGTACATTATACATCCATATAGCACTCAGAATCACCACTTTATCCAAGTTTACCACGGTATTTACATTACGTACTTTACAGCGCATGCCCCATTTAAATCGTTATTTTGGTGTCTTTAGCGTGACAGTGCCTCCTGCAGTCCTAAGACAGATATTACGACCTAATAGTGCAGAGGCCAAAACCTTTTCAGCCTTTGCTTCCATAAATATAGTATAACCCATAACCAGTGCCTCCGTGAAGAATGTGCAGTAAATTAAATCAAACAAACTAAAAGCATTTGGAGCAGAAGAGCATGAGACATGGAGGAAAGGCAGGAGATGAGTTTGTGACCAAATAACACCAGAAAAAAATGGTACACTCATTACTTAATATTTATTTCTGTATGAGATGTATAAAACAGTTATCTCCACAACATTGAGTAAAGAATGTTTAATTTTTGTGCAGTGAATTCCCTCAATTTGTTGTTTGTTCAATCAAGATGTTACCACTGTACAAAGCTTTGTTTCATAAAAGTACAATTGACAGGGCCATCATACTGAAGGCTAATCCAGGTAATTGTAGCGTGTATAAAATGTTTGTAAATCAGTTGTTACAATCAATATTCAGTCATAAATGTTAATTGCAAATAATAACTTTATTCCTTTCGCAGCAAAATGTTATCTATAAAACATTTTTTAAATAGTATTATAACAATCCAAAAATCTAAAATCCAAGGGTTTAGACACAAAAGTGCAAATTACAGTTGATAAAATGGCAAAATATGGACAGTGGGAAAAATTATTAGAATGCCGAAAAAGGTTTGTGTTTAGTTCCACTGGCAAACAGCATCAGGAGATGATGGGAGACGGTCGAGCAGATGCAGATGTTGATTACCTTTTGACAATTTCTTTGGTTCCTGGGAGCTTTCCTCAGCAGCTGCACCTACGATAAATAAATAAAAATGGTAGTGTTTAGTAATCATGGTTGATAATAAAATAATTGGAGCAACTAAACATTTAGGGGATCATTTTATTTGTTTATTTGTGTTACTGTCTCTGTTTGCTCTTTTATTAACCATGTCAGCACCTTAATACTAAAGTAATGATTCACCCATTAAACCGTCGAATAAGTTATAGTCTTGACTAAAGGCAAATGTATTATTTGTGTAGAACAGTTCATTCACAAGGCAAGTCAAAGTGCTTCACAATCCTACAGTTAGCCTACATAAAATTACCAACTGAATCCAAACTAAAGTAACGGCTACATTGTGGGGCAAGATCAAACAAATGTATTGACTTACTATTGATATTATTATCAGGTTATGGATCGTGAAATTAATCATGAATCATGTCCCGTTATGTTACTGGGATGTGTGGAACATGTAAGCTTTCTTGGTGGCAAACAGTTAAGGCTAGTAACGTTAGCTTGGCATAGCCTATCAGCTCATAATAAACAAATGACAAATAAATAGCCTACAGTGTGCGGTGGCCATTTAGTTTACTGATCACAACCAAGATGACAATTAAACTTTAAAAATGTATGAGCACTTACCAGTTTTGTCTTTCTCCGTGTCCTCTGTCTGCCGAGATGCGAAAATGTAAGGAGGAGGGCGCTCGTGAAATTAGTTCAAATTTCCCGGGCTTTTCACCCCATACGTCGAAACAACATTGATTCACCGTTACACTTTCAAAGGTTGACTTTATGTCTGTAAAAAACTGTTGATTCAACGTTAGCCTTTCAATGGTGAATATATCTGTAAAAAACTGTGACAAAATCAATGGGAATTTATATCTGTAAAAAACTGTTGATTCAACGTTAGCCTTTCAATGGTTGAATTTATATCTGTAAAAAAACTGTTGATTCAACGTTAGCCTTTCAATGGTGAATTATATCTGTAAAAAACTGTTGATCAACGTTAGCCTTTCAATGGTTGAATTTATATCTGTAAAAAACTGTTGATTCAACGTTAGCCTTTCAATGGTTGAATTTATATCTGTAAAAAACTGTTGATTCAACGTTAGCCTTTCAATGGTTGAATTTATATCTGTAAAAAACTGTTGATTCAACGTTAGCCTTTCAATGGTTGAATTTATATCTGTAAAAAACTGTTGATTCAACGTTAGCTTTCAATGGTTGAATTTATATCTGTAAAAACTGTTGATTCAACGTTGCTTTCATGTTGATTTATATCTGTAAAAACTGTTGATTCAACGTTAGCCTTTCAATGGTTGAATTTATATCTGTAAAAAACTGTTGATTCAACGTTAGCCTTTCAATGTTGAATTTATATCTGTAAAAAACTGTTGATTCACGTTAGCCTTTCATGTTGAATTTATATCTGTAAAAAACTGTTGATTCAACGTTAGCCTTTCAATGGTTGAATTTATATCTGTAAAAACTGTTGATTCAACGTTAGCTTTCAATGGTTGAATTTATATCTGTAAAAAACTGTTGATTCAACGTTAGCCTTTCAATGGTTGAATTTATATCTGTAAAAAACTGTTGATTCAACGTTAGCCTTTCAATGGTTGAATTATATCTGTAAAAAACTGTTGATTCAACGTTAGCCTTTCAATGGTTGAATTTATATCTGTAAAAAACTGTTGATTCAACGTTAGCCTTTCAATGGTTGAATTTATATCTGTAAAAAACTGTTGATTCAACGTTAGCCTTTCATGTTGAATTTATATCTGTAAAAACTGTTGATTCAACGTTAGCCTTTCAATGGTTGAATTTATATCTGTAAAAAACTGTTGATTCAACGTTAGCCTTTCATGGTTGAATTTATATCTGTAAAAACTGTTGTTTCAACGTTAGCCTTTCAACGGTTGAATTTATATCTGTAAAAAACTGTTGATTCAACGTTAGCATTTCAATTGTTGAATTTATATCTGTAAAAAACTGTTGATTCACATTTTTTTTAAATTATTGATCTGGAACCCGTAATAAAGCATTGAATCAACATTCTTTTTTTCAACCTCAACCAAAAGTCAACCATCTGACCCTAAATCAATGTTGAAACAATGTCATTTTGCTATCTGGGCAGGGACTGTCTCCATGAACTGATATGAAAACGCCTTTAGTCTGTGGGGTCAGATACCTCCACCACAGGCTCAGGCGTCTGTCACTGAAGAGATCATTATCTTCTTGGACATTCGGCTCAAGTGTAGTAGCCTGGCATAAAGCCAGACTGACTTTATTTATGTATTTATAAATACATATAAAGACAGTCTGGAATTGTGGTAATATCACTCAATTTCCAAATTGAGAATGGAGGCGGGGCTAATGATCGCAGTTTGAACGAGAGCGAACCAGTCAAACACAAAGCGACTTGCACTTTGCGTTTACGTCCTCCGCCATGTTTTTTCGCCATGTTTTTCAGAGCCTTTAAGGACAAGTCCAGCTCATTTAAAACAGAAGAAAGGGCTCTGGTAAAAGATCATCGTGTCGCGGCCGCCATCTTCACCGGGGTTACAGCCCGGAGGCTAAATTTCTTTTCCTAGGATGGGAAAGGGCTTTTTCCAATAATTTTAGTGTTTTTAAGGTTAGGGTTAGGTTTAGGTCTACGGGTAGTTTGGATCAGTTTAAACTAGGGTTGTTCTCAAATGTGGCCTTTTCCATCCTAGGGGAAAAAAATGTTGCGGCCGGAGGAGCACTGGTTGATGGGAAAGGAAATCCTAGCACGGAAGATGACGCACCTTTAACTCCCGCCTCCCGTGCTATGATTGGCTCGTCTTGGTTTTGCCGGAGTCAGCGAGATTCAAATCGCACAATTCCAGACTGTATCCCCAAGTATCTCTGAACATGGAGGATCAGTCTGGCTCGTGCCAGGCTAGTAGGGCAGGGCATCATTAAATATTGTTCGATACCAATACTTTAACAATACTTTTTCAATACCTACATACTAAAATAGCTGTAATTTAAAAGAATGAATAAACAATAAGTTATAATTTATTCCATAAATTCCATAAGACGTAGGACTGAGGAGCACCATGCCTGCCCAGAGAGGAGCTTCATAGATAGGGGAAAAAAGTGGATCTGGCAAAAGCAGAATTTGTTCATTTGGTAAATCACATAGACCTTTAATCATTTATGACTATTAAAACCTGCTAAAGGATATCTAAAAATAATTCAAGGCCTTAAAAAATATTGGAAAATAAAATAATTACAGTATCAAATACCTTGTATTGTGCAGTATGAATATTATACTGTTCAGAACCAATGACTACAAGTCAGTACATAAAAATATAAAATGTAGCGTGTATCTTACTGCTTGTTAAAGATTAGAGTTCCCCCACCTCCCAAATCCCACTTTAACCACTGGTTGTAACACAATCATGCCCTATATACAGTTAATAACACTTACTTGATTTTAATACTTTTACAGAATGCCTAAACAGTGGAAAAGAAAGACTGACAGATTTGTGCCAGCTAATGTTTAAAAGCGTCTGATGTGGTCAGAAAGAAGGGCAGGTCAGATCAGTTGCAAAGGCACATGTGATCTGCCATTAACACTGAGCAGATACTGTAAAACACTACAGAAGCTGAGAGACCAGGGTCCAGTGATCATCCCAGTGCAGGTCACACTGAAGCATCAGCAGAGTTTTCTCTGAGGTGCAGGAGGAAGTATTGGCTGATTATTTGACTCAGACACAGACCTGTATTATGGACTGACTCCACCTGAGGTTAAGCATGTGACAGGTTAGAGAGAGAGACATTGTTCTTTTGTTTAAATAAACCTCTATTTGAAGCCATGACCAAGCCCATGTTGTTATTTCTTTTGTCTAACTATTACAACTCACCCCAGCATGAACATGAACTCCATGTATTTGACATCAGCTCATGAGGTCTGTGATTTTCTTGCAGAGGTTTGAATTGGTGCCATTTGTAGTTCACAAATGTGGAGACTTTGTATAAAAGTTTGACAACTCGAGCTCAAACATTCAGTGAGTTACAGGTGCTGAAGCAAAAAGTGTCACAACCATATCCGCTCTCCCTTACTTAAAATTAGCTGGTCGGCGTGTTGCAGCTGATTTACTATTAGAAACTGTGTGTATTATTAGTGTCGCAAATGTGATATGCAAATGAGTTTACTGCGAAAGCACAGTCTGCACAAAACTGCTGCGGCTGTGCAGATGTCCACAATCAATTGTTATCATTTTAATTAAAAGACAAATTAATATTATAGCAAACAATCCTCTTAGCTTATAGAAGTAGTCAATAGATACTGTCTGATTTGTGTCTGTTGACTTATTTAATAGTTTATGTGCATGTGTTGTCGCAGCAAAAAAACAAACACCAAGCTCTCCATGCGCTGTTTGGAGGAGCATGAGCTCTGCGTACAGAGCGCACAGGCCAGGGTCAGATCTGGGACTAAAACTGGAAACAGAGATCAGCGCTGAAGAAAGTTTGTCCGAGGACCATGGGCGTCGGACTGGGGGGTAAAGGGGTACTGAGTACTCAGGGCCCAGAGCAGGGTGGGGGCCCTCAAAAGTGCTACAAAAAGCGTTCTGTATTGGACTTTCTACATTTCCTCATAATTGATATAAGAACTGAACACAACAGGGCTGAAATACAATGGTTGCCACACAGAATTTTGCACAAACAATAATGATGGATGAATCTCAGGGCCCTGACACCCCTTTAAAAATGTGCAAAATGGTTCAGTCCACACACCGGCGTTCAGCACCGCGCGCTTCAACTCAACAGTGACTTTGATGAGGTGAGATCTCCAATGCAATGTCACAGAGCTAGGAAAGAGAAATATTAGTCTTGCCTCGCTCTTATGTGCTTTATTTAACACAAACCTATTCTACTAGCGGGCCTTAGATGCAACTTTCTGTTATAAATGGCCAAGGTCAAGTTTATTTATAAAGCACATTTACAAAACCAACACAGTCTCACTCCGAAAGCGTCATAAATTGACGAACGGTCAGTCGCCTTATGCGTAATATAGAACGCAAAAGGTCCCGTTTGCGTCTCCAGTAACGCAATGGGTTTGTAATGCATTTGAATGGGAGTCCAGGTGCGGCTCATTTGACGATATCGGACAGCTCATAGTATAGAACACGTAGTACAAATTCTGCTCGGTTTAGCCAACTATGAAACAATCAAAAATGCAAAAATGACTCGCTGTGTATTTGCAATTACAATAATGCTAAAGAAACATGCAAAATCACAGTCAACACTCGCTTGAATCCCTCGCAAGACAGACAAAAGCGCATTCAGCACACATACACAAGCGCAGAACTACAGTATTCATATTTGCGTGAATCTGAGGCCAAACTGTTGGTCATCAAAGCCAAAAACTGATGGATCCAGGACAAACCAAGCCGGACCCAACCCAATCACAAAAACGTCTTCAGGAACTTTTACAATATGGCATTGCATTACAGCAGTACGTAGTTTAAAGCCTTTCCCCTACCTTCTGCTGTCTTCGTGGACGAGTTCTCCAGTATTTAGTCCCACAAGTGGCGTGTCATGGTCCGGTTTTTATCCGTGGCTTGCCGGGTCTTTGCCGGGCTTCTATCCGGCCAAGGTGCGCTCTCTTCGGGTTAGCTGGGCGGGAGTCCCATGGAGGATCGTAACGCCGATTTACACTTCCTCTGCAAAAGTCCTTTGGGTGAAAGTGATGCCAAGCGTCCACGATGATATAAATGTCCTTATGTTTGCCTCGGTCAGCCATTTAAGGTTCAAAGATAAGCATTTATTGATCATATGTTTCATTAGGCGCCAAGAGACAAAAACACGATCAGCTGTTCTGATTGACACCCGCGTCAACCAATGACACGCGTTCAAAACTGTGACGTCACTAAGAAGGCGGTCAATCTATATTTTTATTGTAAAATATTAGTATTACACTAAACCTGCACTGCTGATACCGACTATAGCATTATTATTATTATTATTTGCAGTCTGTTTACTTATTATTATTTACTGTGTACACTTTTTGTCCCCACAAAGTCCTTGTATATAAGATATCACTATTTACTAATTAATTGTTGTTATTTCACATTTCCTGCCTATTTGCACACCCTGAGTGTTTCTAAGAGCTGAATGTAACAAGTACATTTCTCCATTGTGAGATCAATAAAGGCTATCTTTTCATTCATTCATTCATTCATCATCTTCCACTTGTCCGTTGCCGGGTCGTGGGGGCAGCCGTTGGAGCTGCCCAGGTCACATAGCACCAGCCCCCCATGGCTCCTTCTGCAGGTGGTGGGTCCACGGAAGGACGGCCTCACGGTTCAAACCGGGCCTGTCGGTCTCTCCTAGGGGCTACCAGTGTATGCAGACACTGGAGGCAATGTGGGTGAAGTGTCTTGCCCAAGGACACAACGACAATGTGCACCTTCAGGAGGCGAGATTCGAACCCCCGACCTTCCGATCATGAGACGACCCGCTCTACCAAAGGCTATCTTATCTTATCTTATTAGCCTTATTTACGTCATTGAGCAGAAGAATCTGAAAGCACATTTAAGGTTTGGATTGGAGACCTTTTTTATTTTATTTTAGAATAATTATTTTTATAAATTTTTCAGCAATTAAAGACGGTTTACTTCGCACATCTCTTGTATGAAACAGGTGCATAAGAGAATGTATAGAAGTCAAACGTAGAACAGGAAAAAACTCACACTGTATACTCGAAACACCAGTGTTCCTTTATTTGATGCAATGTTTTGATCTGCCTAAATCTATGCAAATCAACATATACACCAAGGAAGTTAACACAGCCTATAAACATAACATGGCATTGGAACCTCTATAGAGGTGTCAATAGAGAATCTCTGTCTCTATTCTCTGTAACCTGCATAACTCAGTATTGGGCTCACTCTGCTACCATAAAGAGCACATCTTAACATCCGACCCTGAACTCTCCACTCAAGGAACCCCCTCTTTTTGTCAATAGGAGGGGGAAAAATTAAAAGACTATTTGGTCCGTGCCAATGTCAGCCCCAAAGTCACATCTACCCAGACACTATTGACACCTATCCCTAATGGGAATTACAGATGTGGGAGTTGTGCTCAATGTAACAACACTTATAAAACTTCTTCTTCCAACATCCCCACAGTGGTAAAAAACATACCCATTTGCATCCACGTATGTGGTCTATTTATTGCGTTGCCCTTGTGGTTTAGGATATTATGGAAAAACCATAAGAAAATTAAAACAAAGAATCAGCGAGCATAAGAGCTCCATACGCAGAAATGACAGAGAATATCTAGTAGCTGCTCATTTCAACGATGCACATCATGATGTCAGTGCTCTATGTTTTTGAACAAGTCTCTCTTATAGAGGAGGAGACCATGACAAACTTTTGAAGAAAAGAGAAAGCCTACTGGATTGTAACTTTACAGACCCTTACACCCAAGGGATAAATGTTTTCTATAGAGGTTCCAATGCCATGTTATGTTTATAGGCTGTGTTAACTTCCTTGGTGTACATGTTGATTTGCATAGATTTAGGCAGATCGTCTCTATTTTTGAGCTGTCTTATATATCCATTTCCCACATGTATTTCATGTGCCACTAGATGTTTTATTGTATATATGTACATATGTATATTTTATTCACTATATCCTGGCTTTGTTTTTGTGTTTGGATGTATGTTGTATACATATGCTGCCTACGTTTTGCCATAGGCCATTATGACAGCATCCTGTGATGCAGCAGGCCACACCCTATTTAAGGATGGCTTCTCATTCATAAAAAACATTTTGCCTGACGAAGGCCACTGGCCCAAACGTTGCATCAAATAAAGGAACACTGGTGTTGCAAGTATACAGTGTGAGAGTTTTTCCTGTTCTACGTTTGACTTCTATACATTCTCTTATGCACCTGTTTCATACAAGAGATGTGTGAAGTAAACCGTCTTTAATTGCTGAAAAATTTATAAAAATAATCATTCTAAAAATAAAATAAAAAAGGCCTCCAATCCAAACCTTAAATGTGCTTTCAGATTCTTCTGCTCAATGACGTAAATAAGGCTAATAAGATAAGATAAAATAGCCTTTATTGATCTCACAATGGAGAAATGTACTTGTTACATTCAGCTCTTAGAAACACTCAGGGTGCAAATAGGCAGGAAATGTGAAATAAACAACAATTAAATAGTAAATAGTGGTATCTTATATACAAGGACTTTGTGGGGACAAAAAGTGTACACAGTAAATAATAATAAGTAAACAGACTGCAAATAATAATAATAATAATGCTATAGTCGGTATCAGCAGTGCAGGTTTAGTGTAATACTAATATTTTACAATAAAAAATATAGATTGACCGCCTTCTTAGTGACGTCACAGTTTTGAACGCGTGTCATTGGTTGACGCGGGTGTCAATCAGAACAGCTGATCGTGTTTTTGTCTCTTGGCGCCTAATGAAACATATGATCAATAAATGCTTATCTTTGAACCTTAAATGGCTGACCGAGGCAAACATAAGGACATTTATATCATCGTGGACGCTTGGCATCACTTTCACCCAAAGGACTTTTGCAGAGGAAGTGTGAATCGGCGTTACGAACCTCCATGGGACTCCAGCGGGCCGCAGCTCAAAGCTAACCCGAACAGAGCGCACCTTGGCTGGGTACAAGCCCGGCAAAGACCCGGCAAGCCATGGATTAAAACCGGACCATGACACGCCACTTGTGGGACTAAATACTGGAGAACTCGTCCCATGAAGACAGCAGAAGGTAGGGAAAAGGCTTTAAACTACGTACTGCTGTAATGCAATGCCATATTGTAAAAGTTCCTGAAGAAGTTTTTGTGATTGGGTTGGGTCCGGCTTGGTTTGTCCTGGATCCATCAGTTTTTGGCTTTGATGAACAACAGTTTGGCCTCAGATTCACGCAAATATGAATACTGTAGTTCTGCGCTTGTGTATGCGTGCTGAATGCGCTTTTGCCTGTCTTGCGAGGGATTCAAGCGAGTGTTGACTGTGATTTTGCATGTTTCTTTAGCATTATTGTAATTGCAAATACACAGCGAGTAATTGCATTTTGATTGTTTTATAGTTGGCTAAACCGAGCTGAATTTGTACTACGTGTTCTATACTATGAGCTGTCTGATATCGTCAAATGAGCCGCGTCTGGACCCCATTCAAATGCATTACAAACCCATTGCGTTACTGGAGACGCAAACGGGACCTTTTGCATTCTATATTACGCATAAGGCGAGTGACCGTTCGTCAATTTATGACGCTTTCGGAGTGAGACTGTGTTGTACAAAACAGTCATCACTGCCCCAAAGGCTGTACAGTACACAGTACAATAATACAAAACTACAAAAACACAACAATATAACACGATAAGAAAAGTAAAAATGTAAACTGTAAAAATATGAAAAATGCTCAGCTCATCTTGTGTTAAAAGCCTGCGTGAAAAGGTAAGTCTTTAACAGAGTTTTGAAGCTCTCAACTGATGTAGCCTGTCTAATGTTCACAGGGAGGGAGTTCCACAGTTTAGGGCCTGCTACTGCAAAAGCTTTATCTCCTTTAGTTTTTAAATGAGATTTTGGACGATCCAGCAAACTTTGGCCCGAGGATCGCAGAGCTCTGACAGGGGCAAAGACAGCAATTCAGATAAATAAGGCGGTGCCAGTCCATGGATGGATTTAAAAACAAGTAATAGAATTTTGAAGTCGATTCTAAAAGCAACAGGTAACCAGTGAAGAGAAGACAGAACAGGAGTAAATGTTCATGTCGTTTGGTTCCTGTGAGCAGGCCTGCAGCCGCGTTTTTTTAAATGACAGTTAAACATGAAGTGAGGCGAGTCCTGCCTCTGCCTGCGCTGAGAAGTGAAAGGTGCAGAGTCAGAGAAAGAGCCAGAGCTCTCTCCTCGTTTTATATGGTTTTAACCTCTAAAGTTTCTCTTTCCTTATATTTATTGTAACTGACTGCAATCAGGCCAATACAGTGACAAAGGCCACAGGTCGCTCACGCTATTTTGCCGAATTAATTATGCTAATTAGGCGCGCGCATTTGGAGACTCACATTATAAATGCCCAGCTTTGGAGACGAGTCAACGTGGTTCTAGTGAAAAGGTGGAGGGCTCGTGCCATTTAGCCTATGGGTAACTTTGTAGAACAAGAATTTACTGACAATACACTTGAAGGTCGGCTTCAAATGGTGAGAGACTAAATGAGGCTGAAGCCCTTGGCTTATTGCTAATGGCTGTGGGCCACAGAGACAACATACAGTATCATTATTTTCGTAAAATAGCATTTTACAAAATGCTATTTTAAAGTCACAAATGTGTTATTCCCAGCACAAAATCCTGTGTCCCTGGTGCACCCTCCTGTTTAATGTGGTATGCTAATAATAATTATGTTCTCTCTAAAACTAGCAATTTCAATTGGCCCAATGAAAGTAGAATATTACATCACGAATTTAAATATCTATAGGCCTATCACTACCAGGATTAAAGGTTGTTCAATTTCTGTAACTGAAGCCAAATCAGACGAAATTTCAAGTCAAACATTGAGTACACAACAGACAAACAAACAAACAATGATCTAAGTATGTATATTGTATATTTAGCATTTTTACATCGACCCACCAAGATAGTTTGTACCCAGGGCCCAGAATTTGGTGCTACGCCCCTGCCGAGGACTAGAGGTTTTTATTATGGACGAAAGCAGAGAATGTCGATCCAGCAGGAAAACATGCGCTCACTTTGGAGATGCCCGGGCACGAGCAGCAGGTGAACAGTGAACATACAGCTCGTGCCTCTTCAATACACCGTCACCGTTCTGCACAGACCCCACGGACTCTGTAAAGATTAAAGACTTTAAAAGGACGGACGTGGGACAGACTCGTGGAGCTCTTTCATGGACAGCGGCTGTGAACAGCAGTTCAAAGAGCCAATGGGAAACAATGTCACAGGTAACGTACTTCCTTCACAACCATCAAAACAACCTGGTTATTATTTTTCTTTGTAAATTTGCATTTTCCCCGCCTCAAATTTTGCACATTGTGGCAAAATTGCCTTCGTTTGCGCTAAATTTGCGCTGCAGCCTTTGCTGTTTTTAGTACACTCTAGCGTGTTTGTAGTAGGGGAGATCAGGTATGGTTGTAGTTTTGTAGTTTGTCCTGTAAACGCTTAATAACCTGCACATGCAGCGCGCAATGTTTAATAAAGAAGGAATAAAACTGTCCCTCTGCTGCGTGCAGCCACTCACTACAGATCCAAGATGCTGCAGTTCAGTGAGATTCAGGCGGTGTACTTACTTATTCCTCCCTGTCCTGTGAATGTTTACATGTTATGGCCGATAAAAATATGATCAAATGTAAATGTTTGGGCGGTATTAGTTTAAGCAGACACTGTTTAATCATTGCTGTGATTTTAATAAAGCTCAGACCACATTTAGGCATAAATGTGAGAAATTTCACATGGTGTACTTACACCATTTCTGTCCACTGTAGTTCTGCTTTAAGTGTTAATGTTTAGACTTGCTTGTTTTGTGGGTCTAAGTCAGACATGCCCAAAGTCCGGCCCACAGGCTAATCACGCCCCCTGACGTAATTTAATGTGGCAGTACACAATTTTAGAAATTAACATTATATATGGCCTGCGACCAGCAAGCCTAAAACAAAACAAAAACCCAACTAAATTATGTTAGGATAATGCAATGTCACTATACTGCCTCGATACGTGCATGTTGTGACTGGGTGTGTCCGCAGAGAAACGTGAGAGATATTGATCGCCATGATTAGGGCCTCAAGTTTCAAGATAATTGGAAACTGCAATATTTTTCACAGATTTTAACAACAACTGTGTCATATGCCAAGAGACTGTCGGGCTGCACAAAGAATTCAATGTAAAGACATTATCAGACAAAACATGCTAATGTGACAAGCAAAGTTACACAACTGGAGGCTGTTCATTCCTCTCAACAGCGATTTTTCTCTCGGGCACAGGAGTCTAATGAAAATGCTAAAGCTACGAGCTGGCTATGCTAATCGCTAAGCATACTGTATGCCAGTGGAGGGAGAGTTTATAAAAGCCTGCATCATGAAAATAGTGGAAAACTCTGGCTCAGAGCACCAGAGTCCAGGACATTTCATCTGATCATTTTGCCTGTGATGAAAGTACAGATGTATCTGACACTGCCCAGCAGTTACTGATATTTCTGAGAGGAGTGGACAGTGACCTGAACATAACTGAGGAGCTACTCCACCTACAACAAGAGGAAGGGATTGATTTGACTGTATTTGCGCAGCAGTTGACATGATGAAACTACCGTGGAGGAGGAGCTGATGAAAACGCACCGTCGCCGCGTTGTCACTTTTCCGTTATATTTTTTGTGTGTGCTTTTTTCCCAGGTTTTTGTTGCTTTTTATTGCATTTGTCACCGTTTGTATCTGCTCATTTACAAAGATGAAACAATAATTGAGTTGTGTTGATGGTGTGCAGGGTTATACATGCGACTCATATTCCCAAAGGTTTTCCATCCCGTACAGCCGTGGCCCCACACGACCAGCCCGTATCCAGCAAAGGAGGAGCGCACGGAGGGCATTGTGTTATTTTCCCTGTGCCTGCACGTGCTCTAGTAAATATCTGAAATCACAGGCAGCTGGCTTTAACAGAGCACATTTTCTTCACTTCAGTTTTACCCACATTCTGACACATTCTCGACTGGACTTGACAACCTATAGGTCATTTGAAAGCTAAGACCTACAGAACTCATCTAAGCTTCTTCCTTGTTTTGTCGTAGTTGATTTTGTTGCTTTTCTTGTAGTGTTTTGTAGCCTGGCTAACGCCAGACTAAAATCACAAGTGATATTTAGTCTGGGGACCACCAATTCATTTTCTCGTAGGAGAGGTGTGGTTTACGATTGTCCATAGCCGTTTATTGGGCGCTACGAATGTGTCATGCGTCTGCACGTAGAAGTAGTATCAGATGACTGCCGTACCTGCTGTAAACTTTTGAGCTAAACTATTTAGAACACGTTCTAAAGCTTGATCGAAAGATGGCATCGCGTCTGCTGCTGTCATGTTGGATCCGTAAATATATTTTTTATAACTAAACAAACTACAAGCTTCTGTATGTCAAATAGCACGTCGTCTTACTGTCCCTCGTTCTGTGATTGGTCCCAAATCCATGGAAAAATGTCGGCCATGGTCCCCAGGCTGTTGTGAAGTTCGAAAAGATTCGAGCGCACACAGCAGTCTGGCGTTAGACAGGCTAGTGTTTTTGTGCCTTTGTTTTTAGTGTGACTGTAATAAAGAAATGGCAACGTGACGAAAACGCAAACAAATGTTTCCACTCGCCGCGTTGTCATCACTTTTTTGTTGTATTTTTTGTGCTTTTTAATTGCGTTTGTCACAGGTTATTTTATTTATTTATTTTTTGTTGCATTTTTATCACTTTCTTTTATCACTTTCTTGCCGCCTGTTTTGGTACATCTGTTGCTTTTTCATGACTTTATGTGTTTTTCTCCATCTTACGATGCTTTTTTTGGCTGCATTTCCATCCTTACTTATGTCTCGTTTTTTGTTCTCGTTGCTGTTGTGTTGCTTTTTTCAAGAAGCTTTTAGATTTGGGCAAAGCTGAACTGGAGAAAATGCACTTGGTTAAGGCGGGGTTAAGAAGTTAACTTACGCACTTCCTGAAGAGCCACAGCTCTGTGCTTCAGTCAGAAAAACTCTTTGAGCCTGATTTACATTACAAACAGTGCGTATTATTAGAGCCGTAAATGAGTTACTGCTCGAGCTCAAAGCCTGAGCAAAACTGCTGCTCCTGTTCTGGACTGAGTACCTTTAAAAGTCATGATGGATAAATTACAGATGTAACAATAAAAAATTAAAAAATGACTTTAAATAAATCAGTCTGATGTAAATCTTAGGTTTTTAATATGAACTCCTGATCAAAGCTGGGGAGAATACTTGAAACTGTAATTATATGTTTTGAGGGGAACAAAGTGATCGCTTCAGTGGGTAGAATTGTCAGTGAAGGAGGTCAGGTGCTCTTCAGGATCCAAAACATAAGCACAGGCAAAAAGAGAAAAAGTCCGAGGCGTAAAAGTCCTTTATTAAATGGACATGCCGACCGAAACGCGTCGGAGTGCCTCGGACTTTTTTCTCTTTTTGCCTGTAATTATATTTATCTACACAATATGAATACTTTGCTGAAAAAATATTTTGAAATGTATTCAGTTACTTTGTCCAGTCAGAGTGTATCCTGAGTACTTCATACTCTCACATTGATTTGTATCATATTTAGACATAAACATGGATATCAGTGCAGATGTTGTTAAAGTTTAGTCTCTTTATCTGCACATGGGCCCTGTGTATATTCCTCCCGTCTTCAGCCGCTGCTGTCTCCCACAAAGGAAATGACCATATTTGGATTACAGCCTTTCATGCTACACGTGGATACCAAACATGTCAGTATTAGTGAATGAATAATCGTGGGAAAGACCAGGGAGCCACACAGACATGTTGGAGATAAATCTCAGAGAGTTTGGGCTGATTTGACTCTGACAGAGTTGAAACTAAGATGTTCAGGAGGAAACTCGACACAGATCATTGACCCCTGTGAGAAATACAATGTTTTTCTCGACTTAAACCCATAAATGAGTAAACTCATTTCTGTGAAGCTGACACCTGAAATGATGTGATACATTTTGACTGAGTTTATTTGTGGTGATGTCACTGCTGAGCCTTAGTTTCCCTGAGGCTCAGTCACTTTACTGTAACTGAGAGATGGACTTTTATTTAGGCCAGTGTTATGCACTGAGTCTGATTTTATAGGAAAATATAAAATGACAGAAAACTTGAAATATTGTATTATCTTATTTATATCAGTAATGTTCAGCAAAAGTTTCAAATTGTCATCTCTTTATTCTTCCTCCATTTCCCCTGGAGTCTGTGGATTTAATACATGTTTGATCATGTGACAAACCCGTGTACTGGTGTAAAATGACTCTAAAGTTCAGTTACTCTGAGCTCAGTATCTGACTACCCTTACCCAAGTATTGCACTCACAGCTGGGTGAACTGTACTGCTCTGTGATTGGCTGATGATGTCAGGGTTCGATTCCCACCAAGGACGGGGCCTTTCTGTGTGGAGTTTGCATGTTCTCCCCGTGTCTGTGTAGGTTTCCTCCGGGTACTCCGGTTTCCCCTACCACTAAAAACATGTACAATAGGCCAGGATGAATGAGAGTGTGTTTGAGAGTGCGCATGGGGGACGACGGATGGAAATTAGCCCAAGGCTACAATCCGGTGTGGCTTGTTCATTAACTTGCACTGTCCCTACCAAATAAACCAATAAACAACAATAAACAATGTCACATGTTCAACAGGCAGAGGCTCAGGCAGAGGCAAACTGAGTCTGTTGTTCTGTGAGCGCGAGTCCAGGTGAGTCCAGTCTTTATGATTTATTTAATCACTGTCTTTTCAACATCAGGACATTTTTACTGAAGCACATTCTGCAGGTTTGAAACATCGATACAAAATCAGACTCTCTTTATCGGAGACTTTTCCTCAGAGAGAGAATAACAACAGTCAGGCTTCAGTCAGTGTTTATATGAGAGACACTCTGCAAAAGTATGAAAATCTGAGCCAGAACGACGGCTGTGACAAATGTGATTTGTTTACATTTAGCAAAGAAGAAACATCTGATTATATTACATCTGTACAGATTAAAGATTTTCACTTTAATTCATTTATTCTTCATTAGACATTCATTTACTTAAATGTGTCTGCTTTGTTGTTTGCGGCTCTTTGAGACTTTCCTTTGGTTTAAAACTGACCAAAGTTTTTTTTTGGATTGTGCAACTGTTGTTCATCTATATTAAGTGTGTGACATGTCAAAGCTGAGAAACCTTTGTCCACGTCCTGCACTTACATGTTAATGATTAAAGGAAACTGAGTCATAAAGGTTTTATCTCCACAGGCGTTGGTGTGTCCTCACTTCACTCTCAGAGCCGCCGCCTGCTTTACGCTCATCACACACTGTGCTTCGGCCATCAAATGCTCTGACTGAGGCCACTGTGACTGAATGGTATTAAACAGTGTTTCTTTATTGTTTTATTTGACCTTATTTAAGCAGGACAGGCCCACTGAGCTTAAAGTGCATATGTCAGGTTAATCGTTTTGTGAAGGATTAGGGAAATTCATATTTAATCTGTTTTCTTATTGCCCGAGTAACATTAAATGAACACTTTACTGTGTTTATAAAGAGGGTTTGATAAAATCCTGTGATATGATGTGTCTTTAGGTAGAGATGCTCAGTAAAGCCAGTGGTTTGTTTTGATCGTCTTTTCTGTGTTTTTTTTTGTAAGCTTGCCATATAATGATGACTATTGTGTGTTTGGAGGGCTGTACAAATCGTTCTTCTGGATATTTAATGTTTTTATTTCGTGTCACAACACATTCATTTGTAAAAGTATCATCATAAGTCATACTGCGGAGCTTTTGAAAGAAATCAGTTATATAAATTCCATAGTTACTTCTCTCAAAGTGACCTTTTTACAGACAGTCACGTTTTAGATGCTAAATTGGAAAGGTTTGGCCCCCTACTGCTGAAACGCAGTATAGCACCATAGACTCAGGGTTAGTTATAAAGTTTACATGCATCGTTTCATAATACAAATATTAACTGGTAGCAACTAATTATTAAAAACAAATCTTTATATCTTGGTATTTACTGTAAGGGTTATTTTAGTCTCACTTATATTCTACAGTAAAAGAGGTCAAATGTATTTGATGCATTGTTTTAGATGCTCTTCACAGTGTTAAAGGCGTCTAAAGTCAGTGTGTAGCAGAAAATAATATTTTTTTATATTTGCCACATCTGTAAACAAAACAGAATTTACACCAGCAGTAAATGACTGAAGGGCATTCACTTTATTAAAGCCTCGGTCACAACCGGCCGTACGACTCATATATGAGCGTGAGTTGGCCGCACTAAAGGTGTGCGTGTGGCGCACGACACATATACGAAGTCTGCAAGTGCGCCTTATGAAAAAAAACGCACAGTTGCAACAGTTCGTGGTGGGAGAACGACTGGTTCCCCAGCCAAGGTTCGATTCGGTTCAAGTGGACAGGCTCGCCATCTCCCTCGTCAGGAAGAATTCCAGTTCCCAAGGTCCAGCATAAACAAATAAACCGAGCCTGTACAAAGAACAAGACTAATTACCATTCAGTTCACATTCTAGTTCGATATATATGGCCATATCACAATTAATGTAAGTGCATTACGAAAGTTACACTATAACATTAATAAAACAACATTTTTAGTGTAGCTTATAATCATGGAATAATATGTATATCCCATAAAAGCACATTTGTAGTTCAAAAGTTCACATATCAAACAATTAACAGCAACAAGAATCATGAATTACAGATAAACTATGGTAAATCACTTTTTACAAAGTGCAGCTTTAAGTTGCATTAAGTACTATTGCATTATAATGTAATGCATTGAGGTTAAAATGTTCAAAAACACATAAACAAATATTAAATATTCACATTCAAATTAATTCTTAGGGCAAAAGAATAATTAACTATGGACTGACGATTTCTGAGATCGCAAATAATGGAAATGTGAACAAAAGATTTTAAAGGAAGCAAATGTGATAAATAAATATCATGGATACTTTTGGAACATTTTCTGTCCTCTATCAATGAACGAATCTACGAGCCTTTCTAGAGGTCCGGAGCCTTCTCTCCGGTGGCGTTGTCTTTAGTTTTATTTAATTTGAATCCTGCTAAAATATACCATCACCACTCGTCTTGCTACACTGACATTGTCATAGCTTTAGCAGAGACTTTTTTTACTTGTAAATTTCTAATTAACAAAAAATTTCACATATTTAACAGTGACTAAAGACAAACACAAAATGACGGTGAGCCAATTTCTAAACATAAGGCATGTAGGCTAACGGCTAGCACGTGAATATTAGCATAAAACTAATTACCTTTAACAAAAATACAACTAGTCTAACATCGACTTACAAGCAATACAGCATGAGCTATGTTTAACAGGCTTCATATGAGCCAACAGTTATGTTTTGTGCGACTGTACAAAAATGAAAATAAATGAAAACAAATAACTACAAAAAGAGCGCCATCTGCTGTATTTTTATTGCACCTCCTTCTACGTCAGCACTGAAGTTCGTTCTACTGTTGCTAAGGAGTTGCTAAGGACATTTCCCTGTTATATTAACCACAGTTTTGAGTAGGGATGGGTATCGTTAAGGATTTATCGATACTACTACTCTTATCGATACTCCTTATCAATCCGGTACTTTAACGGTACTCTTATCGGTACTTTAACAGAAAAATATACTGTATATAGGTAGATTGAGACTACCGTATACGTAGGCATTAATCCTTGGTCTATATTATTTATTTATTACTCTACATTTCATTTCCACTTTGCGCATACACTTAATATATGGGAGTTAAAATACTTCACTTACGTCGCTTTAAAAAAAAAATCATTATTATTGTCTAGTAAATCAAGGCTGTTGGTTAGATTTGGCTGTAGCTCCAAATGATCCAAATGTGCAGTAAAATAATGAACTGTTTTCAGCCTCTCAGCTTGTGTCCAGTGGAGTCGACACCGGCTCGCGCTGACGTGCACGTGGGAGCGCACACGCATGTGCAAGTACACGCCACTGTGTACGCCGTTTGTGGAAAAATAGACTCCACCCGAAACTCTTTAGTTTGGGTATTTGTGAAAGAAGAAAAGTGCGAGTGGCTCGTCTGTCTGTTCAATACGAAGTCGTTACGTTTCGCTTTTTACCGCGGGTTAGCGGTAGCAGCTCGTAAAACACCGCGTGTCTTTCCCGCGCGCACCTGTCTCACTGCACACGGCTGTGGAGGGAGACAGGTCAGTGGCAGAGCGCAGGGGGGACACCCTGCACTCTCGTGTGGGGTAGCGGGGTGAACAGATCCGATGCAGCGAACGCATCCATGAGGGCGGAGTGATTATTTGAGCGCAGCAGCCCCGTTAAGAAGACCGTTAAGGCTGGAGCTTATCGGTCCGGGTGGACCGACCCACGTGGCCCCGGGGCCGTTATGATACCGGGGTTCGGTACCCATCCCTAGTTTTGACTTTTAATCATATTTTCTCCACACGCTGATATTTATGGGTGTAAAACTGTGATATTTCCTTAACACAGGTATTATCCCACCAAATCAAGAAGAATTATAAAAACTTGATAACCTGTCTGCACTTTAAAGGAGGGAGCGCTCTGTGGAGCTCGCTGAACTCTGACACAAAGTGAACGTGACAGTCCAGGGGTCTCATTTATGAAACTGTCAGTGAGAATCTGCCTATAAGAGTCCGTACGAGCAAAACCCAAACTTCACGTACGGAGAAAAAAATTGTGACTTATGAAACCCTCCGTACGCGCAGCACCACGTAAACTCCCCTTCACAAATTCCACCTGGAGCAGAAATGTGCACACATGACCCCTCCTCACGTCACGCCCTCTGCACGCCTCCATGTCACCATATAAGGATATGCAAAGTAACTTATGAATGAGATTTACCTAAACATGAGGCGATAATGACAGGGTTTACCGAGACCCCGGGAGCAGAGAGGGGGGCAACGCCGCAGCAGAGGGAGGGGCCACACGCCGCAGCAGAGAGGGGCACAGCAGTGACAGCAGAGGCCGGGTGGATCTTACTGACATGTTACCGCTGTTTCTCTGATCACAAGTAAACCTACTGGCAGAGTGCAGAGTCTCATCAATAACACTTTTGGAAATACACTTTAGAACGTAAAGAAGAGCCTTTTAGACGCTGATTGTGATATTTCCCAGTGCTGTTCACGGAGCTCACATTTCCTGAAACTCAGAATAAGCTCGGTGGGCTTTGAATCACTCAGATAGTCTATTGTTGTTTGAGCTCGCTGTACGTGCAGTGGGGATGAGGCACCGGTTCGCTTTGGGCATGAATGAGGAGCAGAGTCCGGGTGGTGAGAGAAAGAGAGAGGTTGTGGAGCTGCAGCGTCTCTGAATGGACTTGTGTCTTGGACCAGCCATCCGCACGGCCTCCACAGGAGTTGGTCAGACTTTGGTTAAAAGCACAGAGCGGCTCGGATCCTTCCTGCTTCTCGTCCAGCCGGCGGCAGTGCGCTCCGGTGTCCGTGCATGAGCGTCATGAGCGTGCACGTCTTTGAGTGTCACACATACTACAATATTTTATTAAGTATATAAACGAAAGATTGAAACACTACACAAAGCCAACGGTTGATTTCCTAGATTTTATTTTTAATGATCTAATCATTCTGTAGAAAATAAAGAAATGAGCAGTTTAAAAATGTGCACCAGACTTCATTTCCTCAATCCGACCTCCCCTTGCTGCTTTCCCTCGCCTCTCCTCGTGTGTTTGCAGCGTTTCAGAAGAGCCGACTGCGTACGACAGGTACAAACCTAGTGTGGCGTAATGTTTCACGTTCAGTTTGATTTCTATAAATACCACCTTTGGCGCAGAACAGTTCGTACGGAAGGTTTTGGCCTCATTTTGTCCGTACGTGGGCTTTATAAATGAGACCCCAGAACTGTCTGAAATGGTTCACTCTGTGGCGGTGCAGAACACAGCGTGCCATGTGCCATGCCAACATTACGTGCTGTGTAACTTCACTTCAAAGGCTTTTCTCAAACCATGCAGCGCTTTGAACACATGATTTATCCCAAATCCATTCATCCATTTTCTTCCACTTGTCCGTTGCCGGGTCGTGGGGGCAGCTGTTGGAGCTGCCCAGGTCACATAGCACCAGCCCCTATGGCGCCCCCTGCAGGTGGTGGGTCCACAGAAGGACGGCCTCATGGTTCTAACCGGGCCTGTTGGTCTCTCATAAGGGGCTTCTGAACCGCTCTTTGTCTGACCCGTCACCTAGGACCTGTTTGCCCTGGGAGACCCCGACAACCGACAACAGAGCTCCAGGATCATTCAGGTCAAACCCTCCACCATGTTAAGATGGAGCCTCCAGGAGGGGGATTTATCCATTTAGCCTAAATAATTATAACACGTAGGTCCGTGTTGAAAGAGAGAGGGCAAACGTGGCTCTTTTTAGCAGGTTAATGGGTTCTGTGAAGCGCACAGATATATGGTGAAACTGTGTTTCAAAGCGTCTCGGTGTGTGTTCGCTCTAAGCGCACGGACTGAGAGAAGTTTTGACAAGTATTGAATTCACCTGCGCTATGAGGTAACAGTGGGTTTATGAGCCCCCCATCCCCCGCCCCCTCCAAGGGCCGGGCTCGGACAGAAAAAACGTCCTGCGCTCTAGACCAAACGGGGAAGAGGAAACAGCGTCTAGCCTCTACGAGACTGATGTGGCGCTCACCAGTCTCTCACCATCTGTGTGACTGAGACGATTTATCTTTCACCATTCTTGCGACCGTAGCGTGATATTCAGTCACAATCAACCTCCACTGAATTGTGTGCATGACATTCAGCTGCGACTGATCCCACTGCGATTCACACCTTTTCATGCGGTCAATAGCGGTCGCTCGTGGAGATGCCCGTGCTCCAAAAGAAAGTGTTTGCACGACCTTCATATTTTGAGGCTGCAAACGATCACATAGTGCCCTGCGCCCATTGTGACAGGCCCTTAAGCCTGCCTGAGTTGATAAGTTTAGTGTATGAGCAAAACACTTAATATGGGGCCCGAGTCCAGCTTCCCTTATGGCAACGTCCATGTTTCCTGCGTTATCTGTAACAGCGATGCCATGCTTTGGTCGTTCCAGCTTCCATTCTGCTACAGCATCTCTCAATACTTGCACAATGTTTGTCCCGCTGTGCGTTTCAAAAACAGGACCGTTTGAAGCAAAAAGCTAACCATTTTCCACTTGGCGGTAATTACATGAGCCGTAATTGTAAGGTAACTTTGCATTGCCCTAGATGTCCATCTGTCAGTCGTAATCACTACACTGTAACCTTTTCAAGCACCTCAACAACATTAGCTTGGACTTAGTTTAGTTTATTAGTTTATTTGAGCAGTTAAAATTCTGCTCAGGAGTGGGCTGAAGCAAAAGCTTATAAGCCCCACCCCCGACATCATTTAAATAAAAACAATTGATCAAATCACACTAGTACAGGGAGCATGTTACAAAGTACAAGACACAAGAACAGGAACACAGCACACACACACACACAACGTACCCCTCCATGACCCAACTTTGCCTGTTATATTTACAATATCAATCCTACATTAAGCAACATCATACTGCCCCACCGGCAAAAGAGAACCTACAACCCCCAGAGCGGTCGTTTCAACACGGACCACACCCACAAAGCACCTCTAGAAATGTCCGTATAAATATAAGTTAACAGAATTTAAAGGTCCTATATCATGCAAAATCGACTTTTTGGAGTTTTTAGCCATGTTGTTATGCTATTTCCTTATTAAAAACACCCCAGAGCGGTTATTGGCTTCATTCACGCAGTTCTCAGTAATCCTCCTGAATCCTGCTCTCTATCGTCACAAAGGAACGGAAGTGCTCTACGTCTGTAATGTAATGCCATAAGGCCTGGTTTTAATTTATAAAACAGCTTTTTCATTTTTGTTGTTGTAAGAGAGAAATAAAGAAAAAAAAAAAAAAAAAAAACTTGCCTGAAGAGTTGGGCATCACCTTCTGGCTGAAGTGTGGGCGTGACAGGATGGTGTATGTCGGCTCTAAAATGTTTATTATCTCCTGAAAGCCATTGTTTTCTAAGGTTGAAAATGGTCTCATGTTTTTAGCGAGCTAAAGAATGTTTGTCAGTGCTGTTTGTCCCCTTGCTAATCTTCGCTCTTGTGGTGGTGTCGGGGAATATGTTGTGACATGTTGGTCGTACTCTTTGTATATGTGATCAGTCTCTTGCAATGTTTACATGCTGTTTTTGTCCTGTCTGCAGTTTTCTCACCATTTATCTTTTGTAAACACGGGGAAGCCAAAATGCTCCCACACTACTGACTTTAAATTGGCTGGAGGGTCTTCTATTTCGAAGTCACTTGCTTGTGTTTAGTTTGTTTATCGCATCCACAAACGCAATACGCAAGACTTGTGGCAGCGTATGAACTTACTTACGTACTGTGCGTGAGGAGTTTGTTTACAGCAGAGCCATGAGAGAGCGCTTGTTGAACGTGCCGTTACGAACCGATTATTTTATTTTTACATCGATTCATACTTTAAGCAGTTTAAATCGAGTTTAAATTTATTTTAAATCGACTTAAAGTCAATTTTTATGAATCGTTACATCCCTAAATACAACATAACTTTATTTAGAGAGTTTATGGTAATATTTAATAATTTTGAAAGAATTTCAAAAAACGTTTTGTTTTGTTTTTAAAGCATGTTTCAGTGTCAGTATCTATCCATCTTTTCAGAAGAAAAGTCTGTAAAAATGTGTGAATTATTGACACTGCTGATAAATAGGTGTGCCTCTGCTGTAATTTCTCAGCCGTGCTCTACACTAAAAAGAGGAAGAAGTAAAAATACATTTTCTTGAATTAAGAATGTCTGACCCTGATTTGAGTCGGAGCGTATAATAATTTGCCAATGGAAGAAGTTTGTTTGGTTTTACAATAAAAAAGAAAACTTCTTATTGCTCCTAAATGTGATCACATTAATTACATCCCCCTTATTTCATCCTCATTTTACATGAAAAAAATCGTAGTATTTTAACAGATATTAACAATTTATGGGGCTTTTCTTCACAAAATGACATTTTAAAAATATAAAACAAAAACGTATCAACCTGTCATATGCACTTACACATTCAGCTCAGTTAAAGCCTCATCAGTGATGAAGATTCTGTGAAATAAAATCCTCATTTTCCGACATAAAAAGCAAATGAAAACAGGAGAACGAGCTCTACACTTCACATGACACAGCAATAATACACTTTATTATGGTCATTCATAAAAACACTCACTCACTTCTCATTAAGATAAAACAGCTGAAACAGACACAGTTAAGGAAATACTTCCTCAAATCTGTGTCACTTTCTGTACCAATGTCCAATAAGGAAGTGAACTAATACAAAGGAATTAAATTCTTAGAAGTAAAACATGCACATATCTATGTACTCCACATTCAACATAACCCATAGTACAGGGCAGACAGGTGGGGGCCGGCAGCTCGAGGAAACCCTCTTCTGGCAGCAGACTCCTAAAACTTGTCTCTTTTAATGCATAGTATAGGGCACTTAATAAATGATGGTCCGGTTGCTCGGGGGCTGCTCCCCTCTGGCAGCAGGTCCAGTCACAGAAAAGAAGAAAAAGAAGAGCCCCGACTCCTTTTTAACACACATCATTAAGACTAATCTGGTTATCATGAGCATCAATCAGTCTGCGATTACTGTACCTTTCATGAATAAATGTGGAGTATGTTATGTATCATTCAAACACTCTGATAAAGAGGAATCTTACATGGGCTGTAGTGATGATGGTGAATAACAGTAATACCAACATGGTAATAAAATAGATATAGGAAAAAAAAAATTCAATTGTTATAAAGTGTAACATACTGTGAATGTTGACTAATATACTGCATTGTTGCGTCTGTAAATATGTAACCAACTTAATTGTTAATCGTTTTGTAAGATAATAAGAACTAAACAGTGTTATTGTAGCAACCACATTATTAAGTTTATGAACAGGAGTGGGAGTTAATAAGCTTGTCTTCTTCCCACTCCTTTTCGAGCTTGAGTGTTGATTATTATTTTCTCTTTTATTGTATTTTCTTTTGGCTTTTTTGCCTGTGTTGTGTGTAGCTCGAAATAAAAAAATCAATCAAAAATCAATCAAAACTGAACAACAGTCAAACTAGGAAAAATATGTATTTATTTGCAAATATTAAGTATAATTGTTCTAATGTTTAAATTGTGTGTAATGTGACACTTTAAAACAATCCTCTCTGTGCATTTACACCAGAGAAACACTTTCAATAACTGAATTGTGTTTTCATTTTTCCAGACGATGTTGAGCAGACTCCACCTTCAGGACAGATCTGAGAATAAACTGACCACTGCAGAGTTTCTTCAGATCAAACCGACTCTGAAACATGAAGAAGAGCTTAGTGAGAGTGACCTCTGCTCTGTTTATCTCCACAAACTGTTAATGTTAGACTACAGAGCCAGGAACATTCAGGCTAAACAGGAAAACACAAATGTATCTAATGTATGCCAACATAAAGAGACAGATGATTTTTTTGCCCCAGTTGAGAACTTATCTAGTGTATCAGAACAGACCAACATCCATCCTCTGGACCTCCAGATGGCGGTGTTTCACTGCTCAGACAGCTTTCTAAAGCAGAAGATGGTCACTAAACTGTCCCAGTGTCAGTACGCCTTACCTCTGCTGGTGCCTGACCCTTTCACTGGGGACATTGAGTGTCCTCTGTGGACGTTTAGACAGATTCAAAAGACCTGGAAGAAAACTGAAACCAAAGATAATGAAACTGTAGTGATCATGAAGTTGATGTCCATCTGTAAAGCAGAGACTCTGATGGTTCTGTGTTTCCGTCTGGGCTCTCTGTCTGGGTCTAAGTCTCAGCTCATCAACACTTTGATCAATGATCGACACAGCACCTTCTTCCACAGAAACTGTCCAGGCAGCTCTAAAAACCGCCTCCTGTTGGATGGTGTAGCAGAGATCGCCTGGTACTGTCCCTCTGGAAAACCCACTGACAGCTTCACCGACTGTGTGGCCTTCTGTAATCTTCATGGAGATGGTCTGACTCACGACAAACAGCTGCAAATACTGATGACAAGGCTTCAGTCAATGTGGTTTTTGTACCAATGCTGGATCGGGAACATGAGAGTGCTGCAGTGATCAAACATCTGTTTGAATCTTCTAAACCTCTCATAGCACTTATTGAAAACAGTGGAAATAGTGCAAATCAGCTCAAAAAAGGAAAATACAAAGTTGGTCTTAAAGACAAAAGCCAGTCAGATGTTTCTGAGGAGCTGAGAAGAATTATCGAAGACATTATATCTGGTCCACATGAGTCCTTTCAACTTGAATCCATGTCAGACACTGGACTCAGAGTGGATGAACATGACCGCACCTGCACAAAAAGTTTGTATTTTGCAGAAGATATTACAACAATTATTGAATCTGTCCCTGTGTCTGACGTTAAAAATAAATTCCTTCCATGTCAAGGTCAACTGTGGCATGACTGGAGCAGAATAAACAGAGAACTGTATCACCTCAAAGGAAATGTTGAGGAAGAAAAATCTAAAAAGCTGAATGAGTGCCAGAAACTACGAGATGATCAGGTCAAAGCTTCCTGCAGTGAAATGATGAGTTCTTTTGTTCGACATCTCTCGTCTTTGTGTCAAACAGAGAGAGAGTATTTCCTCAAATGGACTCAGATCTTATTGGAGAATTATGCCACAGATCGACTTTCTGCAATTCTTCAAAGTTATAACCAAACATGGTCTGAGGTCTTAGATCTAAAGACAAAGTCAAAGGACTTGGACCAAAAGAAGAGTTCTGACAGATCTAAACAGTTATGGACCAAGCATGCAGAACTTGCAAAACTCAGTCAGGATCTTCAGTCTGCCACATGTGGCCTGGAGCACATCTTCAGAGAAATGGCTCAGATCTATGAAGCCCATAAGAGTCTAGATAAACCTCCAGGACAGAGGCCGACTGACTGGTCTAAATACCCAGAGCTGGCAGCAGAGCTGATAATCTCAGGACACCCAATGGAGCTGATGGATGGAGATGCAGGTCACGTCCCTTTGACTTGGATCTCAGGTCTTATTGATCAGGTCATTTACAAACTGGGAAACAAGAAGGTCTTTGTTCTGTCTGTGTTGGGGATACAGAGCAGTGGGAAGTCTACGATGCTCAATGCCATGTTTGGACTCCAGTTTGCAGTCAGTGCAGGCAGATGCACCAGAGGAGCCTTCATGCAGCTGCTCAAACTGTCAGAAGAAATGAAGAAAGGTTTCAGTGGGACTTCATCCTTGTGGTGGACACTGAGGGGCTGCGAGCTCTGGAGTTAGATGGAAATAAACCATTCATCACGACAATGAACTTGCTACATTTGTTGTTGGTCTGGGAAACATGACTCTGGTGAACATCTTTGGAGAGAATCCCTCTGATATGCAGGACGTTCTGCAGATTGTGGTCCAGGCTTTCATGAGGATGAAGAAAGTCCGACTTTCACCGAGCTGTGTGTTTGTTCATCAAAATGTCTCTGATGTCAGTGCTACAGAGAAAAACATGGATGGAAAAAGGAAACTGCTGGAAAAACTGGATAAAATGGTCCAACTCGCGGCTAAAGAGGAAGTTTGTGATGCTGAAAGTTTCAGTGACATCATTGAGTTTGACGTTCAGAAAGATGTGAAGTACTTTGCTCAGCTGTGGGAGGGAAGTCCTCCGATGGCTCCTCCAAATCCAGGATACAGTGAATGTGTCCAAGATCTGAAGAGCTTTATCCTCGAGAAAGCAAAGAAATCTCCTGGAGTCACTCTCTCTGAGTTCAATACTAAAGTTGCAGATCTGTGGGAAGCTCTTTTAAATGAGAACTTTGTGTTCAGCTTCAAAAACACTCTGGAGATCGCTGTTTACAGGAAACTAGAAGTTCAATACGGAAACTGGACCTGGGCTTTGAGAAGTGAGATGTTGAAGATTGAAGAGAAACTTTATATACAAATTAAAATGGAGAACTTGGTAATGTTGATGACAATCTTCTCTATGAAGAAGTTGACAATAAATATAAAGAAATTAAGGATTCAATGACAAAGTACTTTGCAGGCGAAAATGACAAAGAAATGTTAATTCAGTGGCGTGCCGAACATGAACTCAAAATGAAACACTTTCTGGATGAACTGGTTCATGGACTTCAGAAAAACTGAACAATGTGATTGAACAGAAGAAAGCAAGTAAAGAGGTTGAGGACAAAAAGACAGCATTTGAGAAGAACCTCCTACATAAGAGCAAAGAGCTCGCTCTTAAACTGAAAGACAACTTACCAGATGATCAAACACTGCGTAAACAGTTTAACTATGATTGGGAGAAGTGGGTTTCTGAACTGACCAGAGGCATAAAACCTGCTGAAAAGATCAACTTAGAGAAGGATCAGATTCAGGCCATTCAGGAGCTGGATTTGAAATTGACTTAATCATATCTCAAAAACATTCACAACATTACAAGACATTGTCTTGGCATGGAGATTATACTGAGTATGTAAGCCAGGGTATGTTTAAGGAGACCTGGAATAAAATGGTAAAAAATGTATCCTCATTTGGTCATCTTCCACATGAAGACCAAGAGAAGATCAAAAACCTCATCAATAATGTTGTAAAACAGACTTTAGAACAAATCAGGCAAAAGCCTGTGGTACAAAGAGGCTACAGTTCATCTTACTGAGTGAAATGAGTTTGAATGTGAAACAATCTATTGCTGAATTTGAATCATTAAAAGAATGGAAATATCCTCTAAAGAAAGAGTTTAAAGTGGATCTGATGCTGTTTGTGTTCTACAGGACACAGAGGTGGATCTCAGAGTCTCATTCTCAGTTCATCAAAAACAATGACGTCCGCACATATTTAGAACGTAAGAAAGATGAATACTACAGTGTCTTCAGGAGTTTCTGCAAAGGAAGCTCCTCAGCTGTTGTTCTCGCTGAACTGATCTGTGAGAAACTGAAGACCTCCATGACTGAAGCTGTGTGTAACCAGACTGCTATTGATATCGCTGGAGACATGAAATGTAATGTCCCAGCGTTCAAAGAGAACAGACTCAACCTGGAAAACATGTGTTAAAGTCACTGGCAGAAAAGAGAGAATTTAACAGATATATTAATACATCAATGATCCAAAAACCTACACTGAGACTTCATCAGAGAAGAAGTGAACAATCTCCTACACACAGAGTACAAGGATAAATGCAACAGTTTCTTCAAACAGAAAATCTCAAACATCCAGCAACAGATTCTTCATGCTCTTCATGAGGCATCAGAGACGACCAAAAAACACAATGGAAACATAAACATGTGGCTGAAGGAGTTTACAGGATCCATCAAAGGAGAACTCATAACAATAGACCCTCAAAACTTTACTGATGTGAACAACTTTGATTTTCTGAAGGAAGAAATAGAAACAGGACTAAACTCCATCTCTGCCGATCTCTCAGTGAACAAGGTAAAGTGGTTCAGACTGAGGCCAGACCAGATCCTCATCGATCAGTTGTGTGACTGCTGCTGGGAAACATGTCCTTTCTGCGCTGCAGTTTGCACCAACACCATCAAAGATCATAAAAGTGAATATGGTGCCGATCATAGCACTCCTTTCATAGACCTCCTTTTGCCCTTGGCCGTCACTTTTTGACACCAGACGAGGAGTTTGTGACATTCTGCTCAACAAAAGTAGGAGGTAATGGATCCTTTTACTCTGTTCTTCAAAGGGATTCGTGCCTTTCAAACAATATCGTTCCGCTGGCCCTCCATACAACACATGGAGCATCACCCCTGACATGTATCAGACGTCCTACTGGCAGTGGGTCGTCTGCACATTTCAAAGGGAGATAGAGGAGCACTATAAACGAAAATATGAAGGTGGTGGAGCAATTCTGAGAGATTGGAGAAACATCACTTTTGACCAGGCAATAAGAAATCTAGAGGAAATGTACAGATAGATTAAAAAAAAGTTTCACAGACCTATAAGTATACTTCCCATGATGTTCAAAGTTGCTGAAAAGTTTCCAATCAAATAATTGAACACCTCAATAACACCTCCTTTGCCCTAAACCCGATTGAATTTGGCTTTAGAACCAGTTACTCGACTGAAACTGCCACCTGCTTCTTTATCGAGAACATCCGAGGGTTGTTGGACAAGGGAGGGGTTGTTGGTGCAGTCTTCCTTGATTTACGAAAAGCATTTGATACAGTAAATCACAACATCCTGCTGAGTAAATTATACAACTTTAATGTTTCCATAAATACTATCAAATGGATTCAGTCATATCTGAATAATCAATGCTTTTCACTAAGTCTCATACTAGTGTTATTGATGAGCCTGATGTTCGTGTGTCAGGTGAACGGCTGCAGAATGTAACCCAGTATAAATATCTTGCTGTAATTCTTGACTCAAAACTGTCATTCAAACCACATGTTAAAATGATCAGTAATCACATCAAGTTCACCCTCAGCAACTTCAGACACATCCGGCACCAAATGTCAATACAAGCAGCAAAAATGTACATGCACTCAATGATCTTTTCTCATTTAACCTACTGTTTAACTGCCTGGTCACATGTCAATGTCACAACTCCAAACCCATCCAGTCCCGGCACAAACGCACCATAAAAACTCACTGTCCACTATTACAAAAGCATCATTTACTCAAGTTAGGAAAACATGGTCAGATACTCTCATCTCTGCCTCATCTATAAATAATACATGGTTTGTCATCACCCGCACTTAGACAGTTGATTCACACCAGAACAACAGAACTCAGGAGAACCAGAGCAGCAGCAGCAGCGAGAGGCGACTGTATCATCACTCTGAGAAAAAGTATCTTTGGTCAAACCACCTTTTCTGTCCGAGCTGCCCATGAATGGAATCTTACCCCCACAACAATTAGAAATATCAACACATATACTGTAACTCCTTTAAAATACAGTTTAAAAAAAGTCTCATGAGAATCAGAGCTGTCAGCACTGACATCACCTCTCGCTGCCCCCTGCTGGCCTCTTGTCCCTTATTTGTCTGACTTGTTGTTGAGTTTGTAACAGTCTTATAATGTCTGTCATGTTTGGTTTGTGCTGTTTTATATATTTTACTATGTTGTATTTTATCAGATTGTGTTATGTGTATAATTGTAATTCACCCTTCAGGAGGACACATAATGACTGCCCAGGGTCTACAGATGAAAAGTAGCCCTTAGGCTTATTCTGGCATATTTACATAATGTATATTAATATGCACTGTCCCTATAATAAATAAATAATAAATACATTTGTATCTCTCTATATCTGCAAACTGAAGCATATTTCAGTCTGTTAAAATACATTTTACTGTCACTCATGTATTGGTCTTCTTCTTTTTCTTCTTCTTCTTCTGGCCCTCTAGTCCAGTAGTTCCCAACCTGGGGGGCGGGCCCTGGGATTGCAGGGGGGCCCAGAGCTTTGCCTGGTCAGAGGGTCAGGCCACAAATGACATTATTTGAGTAAAATAAATGGTCTAAAATCATCAAACATGACCAAGTCAGGACCACAGGTGCATTAAACTCTCCAATGTCAGTTCATTTGTTTGAAATAAAGACTTATAAGCAATGATTTTTCATGTTTTGATACATTTGTGGGGGGGGGGCACACGCAGGGGGCTGGGGGGCTTCAAGGAAAAAAGGTTGGGAACCACTGCTCTAGTCTATGCAGGATTTGACCATGTAGTCACCACTGAGGCACTTCACATTTTAAACACAGATAGAGCCATATCTCAGTCTGTAGCCAGAACATGTTTACCTGTCTGCAATGACTTCATGCTTAAAATAATATTTGGAATGCTGCTCGTTTTTTGCACACACAAAAAACAAGTGCATTTCTAACCATCTATTCATTTAAAAATCAATAAGACAAGGTTTATAACGACAAAAACATGCATATTTATGAACACAGACCAATATGAACATAACATAACATTTTAGTTTTGCAAACATTTTTCTTGAGATAGATTAAAACATAAGATTATTTTTTCTGTTTGTTTTAAACTACTGTCTGCCAGTTGGTGGATCATCATAGGTTCGTTCACAGCACAAAGAACACGGGAAATGGTCCAACACTTGTCTGGGTGCTTTTTCTGGGGCCTAAAAAAATGTTTTCTCTTTCTTGTTTCATCAAGTTTACAAATACATCCTTTTCTTTGCATTATGTCGCTAATGGACCAGTGAGCATCATAAACACAGGCTGGTACTGATCATGAACTGTTCAACAGAACTGTTCAAAAATGTGTCATCTCAAGAAACATGTTTGCAAAACTAAAATGTTATGTTCATATTGGTCTGTGTTCATAAATATGCATTTCTGTCGTTATAAACCTTGTCTTTTTATTTTAACAATGAATAGATGGTAGAAATGCACTTTTTTTGTTGTTGCAAAAAAGAGTAGCATTCAAAATATTTTTTTCAAAATGAACCCATTTGAGATACAAATGTTCTGACTGATATGTTTCTATCTGGGAAACATTTTTGAAGTGTCTCAGTAGTGACTATGTGGTCAAATCCTGCAGAGACTAGAGGGTTATCTTTTCTGAGTAGGACCATCTCTGTGAAGCTATAACTCAAAGATCCTTTATTAGATCCACATCCTGCTTTTACTGCAGTGAGGTTAATAATAATAAACTAAAACCTACAATATGTAGATGATCACTCAATACACTTCCTTTCTAGAGCCCCTGACATTTTGGGGGAAAAAATCATAAATTCACAATTGCCATTTTTAGAAGGCTATAAATCCAGAAGTTTACAATCTCTTTAAAAGTGCTCACAAATGCAAAAATCACCCGCGAGCAGAAACGGTGGTCACTACTGTAAATTGTAATAAAAAATAAATAACTATTGGGAATTAGAGCAAATCACTTTGCATATGTTCATTACACATGTGGAGGAACTGAAATAACAAAATTCATGGAGATCTGAGAGGGTCACCTGGGAGGCTGTGGGTGAAACTAATGGAATGACTCAATATCAGTCCAATCATAAACCGAGAGGCGGAGAAAACATAAGCATGGAGGCGACGGCTGATACACTGTTTGATGTCGTCTGTTTTAAATCATTTGGAAATAAACGTACCCCCCTTGTTCTGCACCCTGTACCTTCCCCACGCTGTACACGCGTGTAAAGGTACAGGGTGAATAGAAACATGTTGTTTTGATTCATCCATTCTTGACAGATGTGCATGTACATGACCTCAACAGAATACACGTTTGCTCACGGAGAGCAGCGCCAATAAACTGTGGTCACGTGACATTGCAACGTTCTAAAGAGCCCATAGTTTAAATGGAGGCGGAGCTACTGAAAATTGCATGACGGTAACCATGGTAACTATGGTAACTGGTGAATTGCTGATTTTTTCGTCTTAGTTTTTGGCTCATATCTCAGTCATTACTGGAAGAATCCACATGAAACAAAAACTGTCTCAAAGTTAAAAGTTAAAAGCGGCAACAAGAAAACGTATTTGAGTGGCTGGATCTGCGCTGGGAATGTGTTTGGGCCTCGATGATGCACAGGATTCCCAAGGCTATGTGTATCTCGTTTTTTTTTTTTTTAAGTAGGCCCTCCCGGGTCCCCCTCCTTAAAATGCTGTCCCAGTCATTTTGCACATAGACTGGAGCATTCAATATATAAATCCATCCATCCATCTTCTTCCACTTGTCCGTTGCCGGGTCGTGGGGGCAGCTGTTGGAGCTGCACCAGTCCAATATGGCTCCTCCTGCAGGTGGTGGGTCCACAGAAGGACGGCCTCATGGTTCTAACCGGGCCTGTTGGTCTCTCATAAGGGGCTTCTGAACCGCTCTTTGTCTGACCCATCACCTAGGACCTGTTTGCCATGGAAGACCCTACCAGGGGCACCAAGCCCCCGACAACAGAGCTCCAGGATCATTCAGGTCAAACCCTCCACCACGTTAAGGTTGCAGTTCCAGGAGGGGCAATATATAAATGTTTTTATTTTTATTTTGTGGTGATTAAATATTGATTAGGCTTCAATCCAAATCCATTAGATTTGTAAAAGTTTGATTTGAGTCTAAATTTTCAAAATCACTAATCTTGAGAAATTAATTGTTGGATTTTCTCAAGTAGATTAAACATATTTTGAAAAGAAGAATTAGGCTTAAAGCTGACTTGACCCCATGACCAGTCGACTTGGACTTGAGACTCGACTCCGACTCGTGGTCTGAGACTTGTGAACATTACCCCCCCCCCCTTTAAATAGAGAGACAAGAGAAAGCCACTACAATCTGAAAGTTACAGACATCTTTAAAAAAACCCAGGTTCAATTCGAAAGCAATGGAACAAACTGTTACAGAGACAGAGTCTATGGAATAAACTTCAGAAAGAAGTGAAAGAGTCAGGAAGAAACACATAAAAGCTGCAATGATAAAGAAGTATGAAAATTAGACTTGGACATGAATAATGTGAGATATTTGATTTGAACAAACATGAATATGGTTTGTTTCTTTTTTGACCATTTGTAAACATTTAGGAATATAACAGTCGGTATTTATTGTATATATTGTAAATAATTAAATATAGAATACAAAAAACATCAGAAAAGACTGTAAATATGTATATGACTGTAACCATATGTATATATATATATATATATATATGCACATCTTTTAAAAGACAGCATGTAAAGTGTGAAGTAACAAAAGGGACAGATATTATAAGACTTGTTCTTCTCCTCTGCTCCGTTTCATTCGTGCTGTGTTGGCTTGAGGGTCTTTCAGTGATTGCATGATGTCACTTTTTGAATGAAATAAATAAATAATTTGAGATATGAATGTTTTCTTGGTCAGATCTGAGGTCACCCTGCTCCTTATAAAGCTTTAAATGAGTTACATTTGTGCTGTAAAGATTTTCGTTTCTAGTGGTTCGGTTTTTTAAACTATTACAAACTGTAGAGCCTTAAAGTGTCCACCCTCGTCCTCCTCTGAGGCGCGCACGTGTCAGAGGCGCGCACGTGTCAGAGGCGCGCACGTGTCAGAGGCGCACGGCAACACACACTGCATGCAAAGAAGAATCATGAATATCTCAAAAACAAAAACAGCACAAATGAAGATTTTTACAACGATTGATGTAATTTTTATAGAAATGTACGTTTAATGGAGGGCCAACTCCTCACAGCTTTCATTCTGCTCCCTCTGTGCTCTCTCTCTCACATGCTTATTTACAGAATATTCTGCCAGACAAAGACCAATATAGCAGAGCCTCATGTCAACCGTAAACCTTCAAGGTAAGACTGCAGTATTATTATCCACAGTGCAGTGTTACTGTGTGATACAGGGCACTTCAGTAACATTCTGAAGCTAATACTGCAGACATGTTAGTGACACAGTACAGCTGTGATACTGATGTTACTTTTACAAAACTGAACTAAGAAATGTAGTGATGTGGGAGGAATAGTTGAATGAATGACACAGGGTCTGCCTTTGGCCACAGCTGTAGACAGTGGTTCATATTTCTGTGTTTTCCTAACATTACATTGGGACTGACTGTGAACGGCCTTATGCTTCATAGAAATATTGTTTTGTTGATTATATGTGTGTGGAAGCCCTGGGCTCATATTTGTCTGATAGTTGTTTAGTTGTTTTGGTCTTGTAGATTTCTGTGCATCTCTGCTTTGGAGTCACGTCCTGAAAGACTAAACTGTCTGATCCCATAAAAGATTATAAACAGTCTTATCTTCAGTTTATTCCCTTTATGTGACGCCTTTATTCGTTCAAAGATCACGGTTTATGGTTCCAGAGACAAAGGTCTGTGGGTTTATCTTATCAGTGTTTTTATAATGTCTTTGATCCGTCACAGTGAAACTTAAACCACAGTGTAAGTATTTGGTTTAAGGGTTTTATCACTGCCTTAAACCAGTGCAGACTCTCATTATGTCTTTAAACCATATTGCTCTTCATGCATACAAACACTGGTGTTTATTTAACCAGGTAAAAACTCACTGAGATTTACAATCTCTTTTACAAAGTGACCTGGCCGAGAGGCAGCAGCAGATCCAACTCTCCAAACTCGGGTGCATACCTATGTTCCCCGGGTCCTATGTCCCCCGGGTCCTATGTTCCCCGGGTCCTATGTTCCCCGGGTCCTATGTTCCCCGGGTGCACATTTTTTTTCCATAGGTGAGTTGGTACTTCAACCAGTCACAAGTCATGAGTGTGAAACGTCATACATATATCTATCAGCTTAACCCTGACCCTGCCCTAGACACTAACCTTAAGGATAGTGGGCTGGTGCCTAATCTTAATCAATAGAAGTGGGGGAACATAGGTACCAGGAACATAGGGCTGACCCCCCAAAACTCTCTCTTCAAATCAAAAGAAGCAGAAATGTGAAAAGCCTTTTACCTCATTTCAGTCTTTACTCTGGGAACCAACAGGAGGAATCAAACCTGTGACCGGAGGCTGTAACAGGTGCTTGGTTTGTGACTGTGAATAAGAGGGAATTAAAGTCATGTTTTGTAAATGAACATGTGAATATCTACATGGGAGTAAAGGAGACCCTGGTGAGTGATGTCCCCATAACACCAAACGTTTGGCCCTAAAAGATTAACAAGACTAAGACAAGTCTAACTTTTAACGTCTTGACCAGATGTTGAAAATGAGGGAGAACTGTCGATAATGAAGCCGAGATATTGTGTGAAGGGCAACATTTATGTGTCTTTGGTTTTTGCATTTGAAAAGGTCATAAGTTTGTTTTTGCTGCAGACGAAGATCTAAAAACTGTTGGAGATTTGTAAAAGTAACTGCAGCTCATGGAGCCCTGCAGCACCCCCTGCTGGACAGTCAGTGGAACAGAGGACAAACTGCACACACTGTAACAACAACAAGTGACTGCACGTTTGAGAAGCAGGTGAGGAGACAGAGCGTCTATATGCTACACACACACACACACACACACACACACACACACACACACGCACACACACACACACACACACACGCACGCACACACACACACACACACACACACACACACACACAGAAACACACACACACACAGAAACCACACACACACACACACACACACACACACACACACACACACACACACACACACACACACACACACACACACACACACACATCAAAGCAGTTTTGATCTTTACTTCACAGATTAAAGTCAACAGTGCTGTGAAAGCCATTCTTATTTGATGATATGACATTTTATTTCCTCATTATATAAACCATAAACACTTATCAGGACAAAGTGTGAGATATCGTCCACTCAGATGAATTTTCAGTTTGAGTTCATGAGTTGTCTTGCCATGTTGTTTCTTCTAATAATGATGATTACATTTTGTTGGAGCCATGTGTCACCACTAGGAGGCGCTGTGGTGGTGCTCTATAAAGGGGAGCCACACCTTAGTCCCTCAGGTGTTGGTAATCCAGAAGAGCACACAGTTTGTTGACTGCTTCACTGAGTCTGATTTTATCTCCTTTATATGGAACGAATGAACTGGATTTTATGATGATTATTGGAAATAGACATGAATTTGAACTTAAAGGAACTAGATGCAAGTTGGTCATTTTTATACATGACATTAATAGTAGAATACTGAAACGATATAACATGAATAGTTTTTGACATTATACTGTTTGTATAAGAAACTATCAGGTCTAACCCGTGTAACTGAATATGTGATAATACATTTGAATCAAGTTAGAAAATAGTGTCACAGTTAATCTGTGCTATTTTATTATTTTAAATGAAAAATACTTTTTTATGTAATACTGAATTTAACCATATCACAATAACAATAAACATAATATTATGTTGGTTTTCATTGTTATTATTTCCTTTATTTCATCAAGCAAAACTTAAAGTAACAGCCAGCGTTTTTCCAGACTGAGATCTCTCTTGGTCTCTTTCAGTTCATCTGTACTCAGCCTTATTTCCCCACTTTATGTCCATTTTTATTTAAGACTTTTAACAGCTGGGCTGTCTGTATGTATATGTGTCTGTGTGTATATGTGTCTGTATGTATATGTGTCTGTCTGTGTGTCTGTGTGTGTGTGTGTCTGTGTGTGTGTGTGTGTGTGTGTGTGTGTGTGTGTCTGTGTGTGTGTGTGTGTGTGTGTGTGTGTGTGTGGTGTGTGTGTGTCTGTGTCTGTGTGTGTGTGTGTGTGTGTGTGTGTGTGTGTGTGTGTGTGTGTGTGTGTGTCTGTGTGTGTGTGTGTGTGTGTGTGTGTGTGTGTGTGTGTGTGTGTGTGTGTGTGTGTGTGTGTGTGCGGGTGTGTGCGGGGGAGGTGGGGGTTGTTGTTATTTATGTATATTTGCTGGTGGGACTATTTAATGATTTTTAAGCACATAAAGCACTTTGTGTTACATCTTGTATGAAAAGTAAAGTTTGATCTGATCTGTTCTTACCTGAGCTTAGACGAGTTGATACGTTCCTGTCTGGTCTTTGTGCGAGCGCTCAGTCACACAAAAAGACCAAAGATGTTGTTAGCATTTAGCCTTTCCAGCAAAGGTATAGCTCCAAACTGTGGTGAAGTTAGAAGCTACCGAGCTGTTCCACATTTTCCCTTTTTAAACACAGTAACATGAGCCTTTACACGACATACCTTCACATTTATATTGTGTTTGGACCAATATAAAGATCACAATAAAGGATCTTCAGTGGTTTTGTCACTGTGAGTCTAACTCACTCATTCATCCAAGAAACACTGCTTAGTTTCTTTAGCAGCTTTGAATGAGTTATGTGTAAAACTGAAATACTCTAAATACTGTAAAACTACTTCAAAGAAGGGAGATAATTATAAGCTCAGCACAAAACATGTTCAAACATAAAAATATAATATAATGCAGAGAATGAGTTCATTACAGACGATGCCGTTCTGAGCTCAAAGCAAAGACTCAGATTCTGACTGAAACATGTTCAGACTTTAGAAACTGCAGTTCTAACTTTCACCAGTAGGTGAGCTCATTGGACAACATATAAAACAAAGTGATTCCATTACCAAGGCTGGATCTTCACCTTTGACGTCATGAGGTCGACCCTGAGGATCAGGAGCTTCAGCTGCTCCTTCAGGAGGACCTGAACCTCCCAAACGTCCTTTAATACTCGCTCCATATCCTCCTGGAACAAACTTCAGGTTAACATGACCCACAGAATCTGAGCAGCTGCACAAATGAATGATGTGTTAAATAAACAAGTGTAATTATCCCTGATGTTCATAAAGCCTGTCCTTTAGTTCACACTCACGCTGCATTAGTGGATCTTATGCAAATGACCCTGTGGCTTCACTTTGGTTCTTTTCTAAACTAAAGTGTGTCATGTTCTAAGTTCATACATTTCCTTTAATCAAAGGTCCAGATGCTGCTGTGGCTCTAACACTGCAGGACCTGCTTTATACTTTCATATAGATTATGTTTTTATTCTGTTGCAGAGATCAGAGAGTCTGGAATCCTTCAGGAGGCAGCAGTGCATTGTGGGATTGTTCTCAGCTCCTTATGGGCTGATCAGGAACATCCCGAGGTTTGTAAAGGAGGTGTTAAAGGAAACATAGAGCTCCTTTATCTCCCTCCTCGCTCTGACACCTTTAGATGAGGAGGAGGAGGAGCTTACTTACACTGTTTACAAATCAAGGACAACATGACATATTTCAAGATTCTTTTTGCAGCATTTGCTAAAAATTGTCATTTACATTTTCTTGATGGCTGAATTTTTTGACTTTGTGGCAAAATGTTCCTGTTTTGTTTTGCATAATCACCAGGACCCAGTAACTGATACATACTTAGAATACTCACTTTGAGTAACTGTATTCTAGTAAAGTTACTTCCTGGGCAGGAGTTATTTCACTTTTTAAGCCGTTTACCTGAAGCTAGTTAGGGTTAGCAGTAGTAATAGTACTTGTAGTAGTAGTAGTAGTACTTGTAGTAGCAGTAGTAGTAGTAATAGTACTCGTAGTATTGGTGCAGTAAAGGGTTAAGTCGGCTCAGACCGTTGGCTCCGCTGTAACCAGCTCCAGATGTGACAGAGGTTTATGAGAGTCATGTGACACGAGGGGGCGGGGCCAGGACAAGTATCTGCTGCTGCGTACTGGCAGTACTGCATCAGCCTGAGAAGTACAGGGCTGATGAAGTACTGCACAGGCTGATGAAAGTACTGTACAGGGTGATGAAGTACTGACAGGGCTGATGAAGTACTGTACAGGCTGATTGAAAGTTAACTTACACAGGGCTGATGAAGTACTGCACAGGCATGATGAGTACTGCACAGGGCTGTATGAAGTACTGCAACAGGGCTAATGATGATCACGGGATACTGCACAGGGTTTGATGAAGTACATTGCACAGGGCTTGATGAAGTACTGCACAGGCCTTGATGAAGTACTGCCAACGGGCTGATGGAAGTTACTGCACAGGCCTGATGAAAGTACTGCCACAGGGCTAATGAAGTACTGTACAGGGCTGATGAAGTACGTGCACGGGCTATGAAGGTATCACGGGGCTAATGAAGTACTTGCACAGGGCTGATGAAAGTACTGTACAGGGCTAATGAAAGTACTGCACAGGGCCTAATTGAAGTACTGCACATGGCTAATGAGTTACTGTACAGGGCTGATTGAGTCTGCACAGGGCTTGGATGAGTACTACACAGGGCTGATGAAGTACTGTACAGGGCTGATGAAGTACTGCAACAGGGCTGATGAAGGTACTTGCCACGGGGCTAATGAAGTACTGCACAGGGGTGATGAAAGTACCTGCACGGGGCTGATTGAAGTACTGCACAGGGGCTGATGAAGTACTGCACAGGGGCTGATTGAAGTAACTGCACCGGGCTGATGAAGTACTTACCAGGCTGAATGAAGTACTGCACAGGGGCTGATGAAGTACTGTACAGGGCTTATGAAGTACTGCACAGCCTGGACATGAAGTTACTGTACAGGGCTTATGAAGTACTGCACAGGGGCTGGATGAAGTACTGCACAGGGCTAATGACAGTACTGCACAGGGCTTGAAGTACTGCACACGGCCTATGAAGTACTGCACGGGCTGATTGAAGTACTGCACAGGGCTAATGAAGTACTGCACAGGGCTATGAAGTTACTGCACAGGCTATGAAGTACTGCACAGGGCTGTGAATACTGCACAGGGCTAATGAAGTACTGCACAGGGTGCTAATGAAGTAACTGCCACAGGGCTGTGAAGTACTTGCCACAGGGCTACATGAGTACTGCACAGGGTTGATGAGTACTGCACAGGCGCTAATGAAGTACTGCACAGGGCTTTATAAGTACTGCACAGGCTTAAATGAAGTACTGCACAGGGCTAATGAAGTACCTGCACAGGGCTAATGAAGAGACTGCACAGGGCTAATGACAGTTTACTGCACAGGTGATGAAGTACTGCACCAGTGGTTGATGAAGTACTGCACGGGGCTGATGAAGTACTGCACAGGGCTAAATGAAGTACTCCACAGGGATGATGATAAGTACTGCACAGGGCTGATGAAGTACTCACAGGGCTAATGAAGTACTGACAGGGCTGAATGAAGTACTGCACAGGCTAATGAAGTACTGCCGGGGCTAATGAAAGTACTGCACAGGGGCTGGATGAAGTACTGCACGGGGCTGAATGAAGTTACTACACAGGGCTGATGAAGTACTGCACAGGGCTATGAAGTTACTGCACAGCGCCGATGAGTCTGACAGGGCTTATGAAGTACCCTGCACAGGGCTAATGAAGTACTGCACAGGGCTGATGAAGTACTGCACAGGGCTGTATGAAGTACTGCACGGGGCTGATGAAGTACTACACAGGGTGATGAGTTACTGCACAGGGCTGATGAAGTACTGCACAGGCTGATGAAGTACTGTACAGGTTATTGAAGTACTGCACAGGGCTAATGAAGACTGCACGGGCTGATTGAAGTACTGCAGGGGCTGATGAATACTACACGGGCTGAATAAGTACTGCACGGGGCTGATGAAAAGTATGCACAGGCCTGATATCTCTCTCT
>VHKM01000194.1:0-67672 GCA_007210695.1 Neogobius melanostomus
GGTCGTGGACATCTCACCACTATAAAGGAAAACTTGAAAGTATTTGTCATATCAAAAGTGTAAGTTTAATTTAACACACGTGCGGAGAGCCAACACACAGGTAAATCTATGATGGCGGACTCTGGGGAGTCGAGGTCTCTCCCCTGGTTATATAGGTACACATGAGAGGCCGTCCCAGCACCAAAATGGGAGGGGCCACAGGAAGGCCTTTGAGCCAGGACACGTCTTTGGCCATTGTCTTAGGTGTGAATCAGAAACCCAGCATGTGCTTCAGCCGAGGGCAGCCGAGATAGGGACAATCCGCAGAGTCTTTGTGTCCATTGTGATGTAGAAAGCCGGCGCTCCCCAGCCCCCCGACCAAAAGGCCCAGCATGACAGCCAGACAGTCCATCCCCGTCTGTGTATTTGCTTGCGACTAGTTTCAGTTAGATAACTCTAAAAACTGTCACAACAAAACTCTGTCTGTAAACGGGGTTTAAACTGGACCTGAACTGGGACTGAACCGTGTTACTCATGTTTCTGTGACAGTGAGTCTCTGCGGCTGCTTTAGGTTCAGGACATCTGAACATTTCCTCCAAACAGCCACAAACTGAGCAGAGTCCGGTCTGTTCTCAATGTTGCTTAAACTTAAAACTTCCAAATATGACCAGATTAAGAGTTACATATTTCTGAAAATCTCCAAATTTCTGATTCTTGAGCTAAAGTTCCCATGAACATTTTCAGAAGATTAATCTGGACTTTTAAGGCCTTTTCCATCCCTAACCCCGGTCTAACCCCGGTCTAACCCCGGTCTAACCCCGGTCTAACCTGGTCTAACCCTGGTCTAACCCTGGTCTAACCCTGGTCTAACCCTGGTCTAACCCTGGTCTAACCCCGGTCTAACCCTGGTCTAAACCCTGGTCTAACCCTGGTCTAACCCCGGTCTAACCCTGGTCTAAACCCTGGTCTAACCCTGGTCTAACCCTGGTCTAACCCTGGTCTAACCCCCTACCTGGTCTGTCTGTGTCTCAGGTACGTGCGTTTGCTCGGGGCCATGTACATGCGTCTGACGGGGACGGCCGTCGACTGTTACAAATATCTGGAGCCGCTTTACAACGACTACCGGAAAATCAAGACTCAGAACCGTAACGGAGGTCAGTGCTTTTTTAGTTTAGTTTTAGTTTAGTTTATTAGTTTATTTGAGCAGTTAAAAATTCTGCTCAAAAGGAGTGGGCTGAAGCAAAAGCTTATAAGCCCCACCCCCGACTTCATTGAAATAAAAACAATTGATCAAATCACACTAGTACTGACACTCGGCTTTAGTTCAGCTTTACCCAAATCTAAAAGCCCACAGCCTCAAGGCCAGAGTGACGCCTCAAAGCCGAGACCGAAACATCGAAACTGATCCTTTTCCTCGCGCTGTCGTCACTTTTTCACTGTTTTTTTATTGTATTTTTGTCACTTATTCATCACGTTTTTATCGCTCTTTTGTCCTGGTTTTTGTCTCTATCTTGACATTTTTTTCAAGAAGCTTTTGGATTTGGGTAAAGCCGAACTGGAGTAAACGTGCTCGGATCAGGAGTGGGTTAAACTGAGTCAAACATTATAATGATATTGTTGGATTATTTTCTCTGGAGTTTTGGCTTAAACTGGACTTTATTTTCTGAATGAAATCCTCCACATTCCTCTGTTTGAAGATGTTTTCTGTCTTTGTAGTAAATGTAGTTGTCGTAGTAAATGTAGTCGTTGTAGTAAATGTAGTAAATGTGTTTGTGCTGCAGAGTTCGAGCTGATGCACGTGGATGAATTCATCGATGAGCTGCTTCACGCTGAGAGAGTCTGTGACATCATCCTGCCCCGCCTCCAGGTCTGTCCCGGGAGCGCCCTCTGCTGGAGGCGGACGATAGAGCTGCGTCATTAACCTTTATCTAATCAAACATGAGGCTTTAGCTGCAGTGTGACCGGAGAGTCTTTATATTCATGTTTGTGTCTTTCTGTAGAAGCGGCAGGTGCTGGAGGAGGCGGAGCAGCTGGAGCCTCGGATCAGCGCTTTAGAGGAGGATCTGGAGGAGGTGGAGAGCAGTGAAGAAGAGGACGACCCCGACGAGAAGGTACTGCCCCTGCTGTCTGCTCTCAGCCCTGCTGTCTGCTCTCAGTCCTGCCGTCTGCTCTCAGTCCTGCTGTCTGCTCTCAGTCCTGCTGTCTGCTGTGAGTCCTGACCGTGTGTTTCTCAGGTGGAGCGTGTGCCGAGCCCGGAGCCTCATCGCCGTGGTTACAGAGACAGTGATCGGCCCCGCAGGTCTCCGTCACCGCGGTATCGACGCAGCAGGTCACCACGCAGGTATAAGCCCCGCCCACTCCCCTAACGCCACAGTTTAACGCTCTCCTCCAGACTCCACACTTTACAGACTCAGCTACATGTGGAGGTTTATTCTCAGGGATTTTTACAGATCTGATTCCTGACACATTTAATGTCAAAATAGAAACAAAAATGAAGATGTTTAAAGTCCTGTGTGTTTTTCAGGAGGAGCCGCTCCCCGAAGAGACGCAGGTAATGATCTGAAACCTCCGTTATTTCTGAGGTGAAGTTTCTGTGAGTGACGGTTTGTGTTTGTGCTCAGTCCGTCTCCACGCAGAGAACGACACCGAAGCAAAAGTCCCAGACGACACCGGAGCAGATCCAGAGAGAGACGGCACCGCTCCAAGTCTCCAGGTACGACCGGACCGGGAGTAACAGGGGGCTGAGGAGGGACTGAGGAGGGACTGAGGAGGGACTGAGGAGGGTCTGAGGAGGGACTGAGGAGGGACTAAAGAGGGACTAAAGAGGGACTAAAGAGGGACTAAAGAGGGACTAAAGAGGGACTAAAGAGGGTCTGAGGAGGGTCTGACGAGGGACTAAAGAGGGTCTGAGGAGGGTCTGACGAGGGACTAAAGAGGGTCTGACGAGGGTCTACGAGGACTAAAGAGGGTCTGAGGAGGGTCTGACGAGGGACTAAAGAGGGACTAAAGAGGGGCTGAGGAGGGTCTGACGAGGGACTAAAGAGGGACTAAAGAGGGACTAAAGAGGGACTAAAGAGGGGCTGACGAGGGGACTGAGGAGGGACTAAAGAGGGTCTGACGAGGGACTAAAGAGGGTCTGAGGAGGGTCTGACGAGGGACTAAAGAGGGACTAAAGAGGGACTAAAGAGGGACTAAAGAGGGGCTGACGAGGGGACTGAGGAGGGACTAAAGAGGGTCTGACGAGGGGACTGAGGAGGGGCTAAAGAGGGTCTGACGAGGGGACTGAGGAGGGGCTAAAGAGGATCTGGCGAGGGGATGAGGGGGTCTAAAGGGGGGCTAAATAGTCAAATGGAAATGGCCTCAACGTATAAAGCGCTTTTCTACCTTCATCAGGCCCAAAGCGCTTTACAGTGAGGAACCAGTCACTCATTCACTCTCATTCACACACCAGTGTAACAGACACTGGACGGGGGACACGCCGAGAGGTCACATTGAGGATCTACCTGTGAGTGAAGGATTCATTAGTTTTCAGGACCTTTTTAAAGCTGTAAAGGTCACAGTTCCTGACGTGATCCAGCCGTGAGGTCCATGACTGTGTGTCTGACTTTAGTCCTGCGTCGTTCTCCTGCTCAAAGCTCTGGGATTTACTCCAGTGTTGCTCATTTTTATATAAAATCTATTAATGTAGGAGGAGCCAGACCGTTTACACTCTACAAACTAAACAGGCAATAAAAAACCTCTGATAACTGTCAAAATCTAAAATATTACAGTAATACTTTTTTTTCATCTTTTTCCACGTTTTAGGCAAGACATGTTTGTTTATACTGCGCAGTTCGTACACAAGGCAACTCGATGCCTTTTGATTTTTTTTCTCATTATTTCTCCCATGTTTTTTTTTTCATGTTTTTCTGAAATTTTACAAAATGTCCCCCATTATTTTCCCATTTGTTCATTTACATTTTACCCAATTTTCTTTTCCCCTCATTTCACTTTTTTTCCTTCATTATTTCCCTCTTTTAACTGTATGTTCCTTTTCCCCTCATTTATCCAGTTTTTCTTTGTATACTGTTATTTTTTCCACTTTTTTCTCAATTTTCAAAGTTATTTCTCCCATGTTTTTTTCCTATTTTTGCCAAGTTTTTGCAAATTTCCCTTTTTCCCTCATTAACCCCCCCTTCTTTGTTTCTTAATTTTCCTACGTTTTCTCCACTGTCCCCTCATTATTTCCCTGTATATTCCATATTCCTCCAGATTAGAAAAGTCCTTTTTGATTTCGTCTTGTAGTCGATACATGACCCGGCTCTAGTTAATGCACATTATTATAAAAAGTGAGTAAACCTGTGATAAACCTGAGATAAACCAGAGTAAACCTGTGATAAACCTGTGATAAACTAAACTAAACCTGATTAAACCTGTGATAAACCTGTGATAAACCAGAGTAAACCTGAGTAAATGTTGTGTTGTTGGAGCAGGTCACCACAGGAGCCACAGACACAGGAGTCAGTCTCAGGAGAGGTCTGTGTCGACTTTAACACCTTTAAAGAACTCATTAAATCTGGATCTAAACCAGTTTCTTCTTCTTTTACAGGAGTTCCAAAAAGAGCCACAAGAAGAGCCGGCGACACGAGTGACCGCGGCGCCCCCTGTCTGTCGCTGTTGTATAGAACATTTTGTACATTTTTACTTTTGTCAAACCCTTTGTTTTTAGCTCAGACTGAACTCTCCGTGTGGACGACGGTTTCATCAAATCCAGGATCAATAAAAACATCAGACACGTTTCGGTCTGGACACTTTGATTTATTTTACAGAAATACTGTGTGCTGCCACTGACTTCCAAAGGTTTGTTTTCATCTCCTTAACTTAAAGGAACAGGCCAGTGTTTTTCATACTGAGATCTGTTCTTACCTGAGCTTAGACGAGTTGATGCGTACCTGTCTGGTCTTTGTGCGTGCGCTCAGTCACGCTAATGTTGTTAGCATTTAGCCTCTCCCAGCAAAGCTATAGCTCCAAACGAGGGTGAAGTTAGAAGTTACCAAGCTCTTCCACGTTTCCCTATTTAAATACAGTTACCTGATCCAAGTCTAGTTACCCTCGTTGGAGCTATAGCTTTGCTGGGAGAGGCTAAATGCTAACAACATTAGCGTGACTGAGCGCACACACAAAGACCAGACAGGTGCGCATCAACTCGTCTAAGCTCAGGTAAGAACAGATCTCAGTTTGGAAAAACGGTTTCTTTTTATCAGCTATAAAACCGTCCACAGAATATTGTGCAAAGGTCATATTTATGATATGGCCCATTCTACACTCGAGCTTTCTACACTATACAGGAAAAAAACTGTAGTGGAGATGGGAATGATAACAGGACCAAAAGAGAATTATAATACACAGAATATAATATGCCTGTCCCTACACAAGTCAAACGTGTGATAATGTCAATCGTTTTGAATTTAATAATTAGAAACATTAGATCAGTATTGGAGCCAATACCTGAAAGAACTACAGTGTAAACCTGTGATTAATCTCTAATTACTTAATCTTCAAAAGTAAGATTAATGACGTAGTAATACTTTTTTAGTTACTTCTACAAACATCTGTAACAAATGTAAAGCTGCTGTTATGCATTTAAATGCTCTTCATGGCTAATGTTAAGTCTGAAGCTTAAAACTGATGATTGAATCATTAATAATCTGTTCAGCTCAGGAAGGACTTGTTTTTATCTTGAGTCAATGTAATCTAGATCTTATAATTTATGTAAATGTTTATTGAATTGAATATGGGGTCAGGACTAATAAGCTCATTGCTTCAGCTCCATGTTGAGCATCCACAACTGTAGGAATTTTGAAAGACAAAATGAATGTAAAAAATGCTCAAACTAAACTAAATGATACAAATTCTGCTTTATGGATATTGTCTGTGTCGGCCCTGATTGTAATGTTTTATTTGACCCTAAAGGACGATGGTGATGTACAGTTAACACATTTTGACTAAAAGGGTTTTGGCCTGAAAGTAAATTTGATGTTTAATACTTTTTCACTACTATATTTCAGAGAAGTCCTCGGTACTTTCTGTTCTATTACGTGACAAAATAGCATTATAATGGCACTAATTAAAATAACTGATCAATAAAATCAACAATAAACAGCTCTGACCGAGTCACTAAACTGTTAGAGTCGAAGTCCTGATGAGAATCTGTTGAGTCTGGACTGATCCAGGACCAGGACTGAAGTGACCCAGGTCCTGCTCTGGTCCTACACAGACCGGACTGTTAGAGCGCCCCCTACAGGCAATCTGTGGCTATAAAGCAGGGGTGGCCAAAGTGGGGTCCATGGGCCAAATTTGGCCCGCCGGAACTATGGGGTGAGATTTGTGTCATATTGATTCATTGATGCAAAAATATAAATTAATTCAAAATCCCAGATTTATCCATAATGTCTAATTTGCGTGCTTAGATTTATTCACGTAAAATATAATTTGCACATATATATTTGTGAATAAAACGTATGTTTTGGTTTGTGAATCTGTGCCTTTGCATGTGCCTATTTGAATCTGCATTTGTGAATCACCTACAGGGTGAAATCTTCTTCTTTGTGAATGTGGATATTTTTGAGACAAATTTCACACGTTTTTATGAAAAATATATGCACAGTTTTCAATCCTCGCAAAATCCGGATTTATTCAAAAAGTTAGTTTTGCATGCAATTTTTTGAACACGCATTAGAAAATAAAATCTAATTGTATTTGCAAATCTCTGGTTTTGCATGTGAGCGTTTGAGTCTGCATTTGTGAATCACTCACCGCGTGCATTCAGCCTTTGATTCGCCGAGGATCTTTTGACACAAACATCCCGCCGCGTGGTTTTCCCAGATTTATTCTCGCAACAGCACAGTTCCCTTCGTGACCGCTTGGGGGCAGTGTGATGACGGGCCTGCAACTGGGGGTAGTGTTGTTTTCACGTGAGCCTTTTTCGCTGTTAACTTTTAGCTTCAAATAGCGATAAATAATTGTGGCATTCTTTCTGTTGGCAAATATCAATAAATAATAAACTATATTAATTGTACACTTAAAAAAAATGTTTTTTAAAAGAAGTAATTTTGGTCTGCGCATGCGTAGTGCTGCTAAAGGTACAAAGTGGGCCTCCGGAGGAGTGGCAAGTCTATCACCTGGAAAGCATGGCTGAGAGAGATCAGAGTGAAAACGCTGGATGGGTATGTTTATCAGTGTTCTACTTTGCAGTGTATAATATTTCAGCCAACTCAGTGAAAATGTTGTCGGGTAAAGTAATCCACCGAAAGCATTTAGCCTCACATGTATGTTTGATCACAATCGTTAGCGTAGCCAAGTAGTCATTAGGTAAAGTTAGCACCATATTCACAAATTTGGGCTTCCGAGGGCAATAGCTCATGAAAGCAACATTGTTGAACGAAAGTAATAGTACCAAAACAATCACCGTTACATAGACTAACTCCTACAACATTGATTTTTCAAATCGATTGCGATGTGTTGACGCAAAGAAACGCATTAGATCCAATATGCTGCAAGACCCACACCAATCTCTCAGAAATGATAAACAATGATTATATCTAACTACTACAACCTTTGATTTCACCATCGAAGCCTTAATTTCCATAATTATTAAAAAATACGATAAAATATTAACATTAATCTGCAGTTGGTGCCATTACTTTTGTTCAAATTGCTTTCAAGAGCTATTGACTTCGGAAGCACAAATCTGAATATGGTGCTAACTTTACCTAACTTAGTAAGTAAAATGTTACACAATTCATATTTAAGATAGTATTCTGAGACTATAGTGTAATAATGATTGACCAATACATAATAGGTTGCGTTCACATTGTAAAATGTGATGTCATAAGGCCAGATGTTGGGTAAGAGACAGTTTTTCTTGTGCTTTGCTGTGAAATATCTTAATAATAATAATAATCTTGTTAATCTTAATAATAATAACCTGATTTTCCTTCTGTTTTCTAGAATTTACTCAACCAACATGTCATGGACAGGCTATACAACAAGCTATCTGATGCTCTCCAGAGACAGCCCCTTGATCCAGATTATGTAGAATTTGTATGCAATCAAGAAATTGTTTTTCTAGATATTGTCTCCCAGCACATCCCTGTTCCACTGGAGGTTACCCGCAAATTGATGCAACTAATTGGGGAATTGCATTCTTTAAATGAAGAAAGGCAAACAGCCCTTGTACCGGTTCAGTTTGAACAAGTACAAGGGTCTGGGCGCCGAAGAATATTCATATCCAACGAAGTCCTGGCATATCTTTTGGAATCTGGACTATCAGGGACGACTGTGGCAGAGCTATTGGCAATATCTCGGTCTACACTCTACAGAAGAATGGAAGAGTACAACGTCTCTGTTAGAGGAATGTACAGTCGGTGTACAGATGAGGAACTTGATGGACTTGTCTCTCAAATCAAGCAAACAATGCCACATGCAGGGTATCGACTTGTGAAGGGGACATTGGAGGCACAAGGTCATAGAGTGCAGTGGAACAGAGTGAGAGCATCCATGCATCGAATTGATAGCATTGGAATACTGTCACGGATGACTCAACTTGGATGTGTTGTGAGAAGAACCTATTCGGTGCCTTGCCCAAAGTATTTGGTTCATATTGACACCAACCATAAGCTTATTAGGTAAACTACATCAGTTGGTCACCAGAATCTGATTGTTTTATTGCCAGTGTCCGTGACAGGAAAAAATCACAAACTAGGTAATCTGCTTTGGTAATCTGGTGCAATACGATAATAAAGTAATAAATTAGCTTAAAAGAGGAAAATATAATGGTAAAAGCTTTTTAAAGTGTAAACGCACAGTAAGAAATATATACATTAGTCATGTCATCAGTGCAGAGCTAGTGCACTGATGAGCTTAATATATTACCAGAAGTGTATAGAGTAGCAAAGATTTAAATCATTTAAGTGTGACATTGCAATGTAACTACTGTAAAAATACAAAGTGATAAGCCAAGATGTAGGAGTAACTATATGTATGTAACAAATTGTATAGTAAAATTCTTTGATGCTAAATGCAATTACTTGTAATTACAACTGTATTGTCCCTCAGGTTCAACTTTGTAATATTTGGTGCCATTGATGGCTTCTCACGTAAGGTCAGAGATACATTAATTATCTTAACCTCTTAGCCCCCGCTGTAACCGAGTGCATTTTCTCCGGTTCGGTATTACTCAAATCTAAAAGTTTTTATGGACTGGAGTGCAACAGTGTAATGCCTAATTTGAAAGCTAAGCCCTACAAAAGTGATTGTAACTTTGTTGCTGCATTGTCGACACTTTTTTGTTGTCACTTTTTGTTGTTGTATTTTCATCCTTGTTTTCGTGATGCGTTTTTCAAGAAGCTTTTAGATTTGGGAAAAGCCCAACTGGAGAAAATGTGCTCTGTTCAGGTGGGGCTTAAGAGGTTGTGTGATATTCCTGAAACTTTACATAGTGTACACTATTGTTTTCTTATGGCTTTCATTGTTTTGTTATGCAATATATTTTTCACTTGCAGATAATGTATCTTAATGTTGCAAACAATAACCGTGCAGCCACAACGCTGGCTTTTTTCACCGAGGCTGTTGAAGAATTTGGCTATCCACTAAGGTAAAACATGTCACATTTTGGTGAGCAGATAAATCTTTTCTTTGTGCAATCCACGATTCACACTATTTAATGATTGTTTCACTTTTGGCTATTATGCAATTTAAAGTTGTATAATAGCCAATGATCATTCTATTTATTTTCTTTAATCATCTGTTTCTCCTTTTAGAGTACGTGCTGATCAAGGAGGAGAGAATGTAGATGTTGCTCGCTTAATGTTCAGTGTTTGGGGCCCAGACAGTGGTTGCTTTTATGCAGGAAAAAGTGTTCATAATCAGAGGTAAAATGGAGAAATTTGAAATAAGGGAAATATTATGAACAGTAAGCAGTTTCTTAAGACTTAAATTTCAAATCTTTTTTCCAACAGGATAGAGCGCCTATGGCGCGATGTTTGGATGGGGGTCACCAGTGTGTTCTACCACACTTTTCACATGATGGAAGAAGAAGGCCTCTTTGATCTAAGTGATGCCACTCATCTCTTCTGCCTCCATTATGTGTTCCTGCCACGTCTCCAGGCAAGCCTTGATGTGTTCCATAAAGGATGGGACAATCACCCTTTAAGAACGGAGCAAAACATGACCCCTAACCAGTTGTGGTTGGCTGGGCAGATCCATCACCACATTCCAAATCCAATGGTATTTTGAATGATTTAGTGTTTGTATTTGCATATATTTTGTAAATTTAAAATACTAAAATTGATTTTGCTCACTTATCAACTCAAGGACTTAAACATTCCTGACATTGATTGGGACGAGAGTGGGGAGGTCCCTGAGGAAAATGTTGGGGTCCAAGTACCAGACCTGGAGAGCCCACTTACTGCGCAGCAGCTGAGCACATTGTCTGTCCACATCGACCCTCTGCAGCCATCAGAGTCAAATGGTGTGGATGTATATTCGGCAACACTCCAATATGTAACTAATATGCTTGAGGATTAGAAAATTAGCAGAGGTACAAAAATAAAAGTACAGTTGTCTAAAAACGACTCTGGTAAAAGTTATTTTGAAACTCCATTATTGACTAAAAGTACCACAGTGTCAATAAGTTTAAAAAGTAAAAACACAAAGTTGGCATCAGTGCATTAGAGTGTGAAATGGGCTTCTAAAGTGAATTCATGTATCTGATTCATGTGGTAAATATATATATATATATATATATATATATATATAAAAATTTGGTGATTTGAACTTCACAAAGCTCAGTGAAAATATGCATAGAAATGAACATACTGTGCAGGGCCTGACATTTGTTTGAACTGTCCTTGTTTTTATTAGTAGGTTATTATGTAGTGATCTAATATTTTTGAGATCACATTTTTAGATTATCTGTATGCAATAATGGGAATATTACACTTTGAGTTTACATTATATACTGGTTTAAAGTTCTGAATTGAGTGACAAGAAATATCGAACTTTTCCCCTGATATTTTAGAGATGTGTATAACTAGATATCACTATATAAGCACTTATGTACCAGCTATTTCAAAATAGAATCAGTCAGTGAATATATACTTTAAATGTTGGTACTTCACTTGACTATCGGTGAGTGTAAAATTATACAATGTTATTTGTTTCTTTAATTGTAAAGAAGAAAAAGAGGGGAGGATAAAATATTCAAATGCTTTTAATTATAAAACAGTTAAACATTGCATGTTAACTTTTAGAACACAATGGTAAAAGGCTAAATCTTTACACCAATCCACAGGCCAGTGTACAGGTTTGCAGAAAACTTGAAACAAAGCTAAATTTAATATCGTGGAAATGCAAATTTTGGCTGCAATACATTGACTTCGATGGTCTAGTCAACCATAGATGATCAGATTCAGCATAGGTTACTTTACATTTTGGATATTTAATTATGAATTACATTGTAAATGATAGGAAATCTGGCACTGACCCTCAATGTTGCCTCATGGAATCATCACATTCTAGAATCTGAAAACCAGCAATAGGTTCTGTTCACGCAACATCCCAACATTCTACAAGCCAATGTGGCTTGGTGGGGATATGGCATATGGTGGGGAGCTAAAATGAACATTGTTTAAATGCATGTTATAATTGTAATGCACAAGGTTAATGAGTCTAGTCACTACAAATACACCAGATTTTAAATGTGTGAAATGAACTTGAGATATTTTTTTTGAAAAGTACAATGTTAATAGGAAGAACTCTATTGCACCACTCTGTTGGACTTATGACATCACATTATAGAACGTAAACCAAACCTATAGAGCTTGGGATTGTGACATCACATAGCATGCTGTGTGGCAAGACGTGCCCTGCTTCCATAGAGAAACATCAGCAAAAACTATCTCGAAAAGTAAACAAAAGAGCTGTGGAACGACATGACATTGTACTGGGTCACTATAGTGGTAACATCTGTCACAGTGTCGGAATATGTTTTAATAAATGCAATGTTTAGCATTTAACGTCAGAAAATCCCTATGGAGATTTCCAGATGTTAAATGCTACATTTAGAATCAATTAAAACGTATTCCGACACTATGGAGTGACCCAGTGCTTTCAATCGCATCATTCCACATCTCTTTTGTATACTTTTTCAGATAGTTTTTGCCAATGATAAGCTATTAGTCACTAGACTCATTAACGTTTTGTATCATTTAAAATAAAGTGGATTTAAACAATATTTCATATAACTGTACTAAATATTTTAGGCCTGTAGAATGTTGTGATGCCATATGAACAGAACCTATTCTCAGACCTAAAAGTATGAACTATTGTGGGCAAACTCTTATTCCCAATAATAATAACGTTTTATAGCGTAGAACATTGACATCAAGGTGAAAAAATAAAAAGATTACAAAAAGGAATCGGTTATAATAAACCCAAACTTAACTAAAATAGTAAATCCAAAGTTTAGTCCAAAAAAAAAAAAAAAAAAACCTACACAAGCCCAAAACCACTTTCAACAGATTCCAAACAAGCCATGATATCAGCTTTAAAAGCCTGGTAAGTTTTATAATGGTTCGGAATTCGAAGGCGTTCGAAACAAGTGCTTGAGGTTGGGAGATGGTTCATCCCTCTTGATTTTACAACTTGTAGTTTTAATCTTCCTACAGGCACCTCCCACCCGATCCAGAATTTCAGCAGCTGGCGCAGGTGGTCTGAAGATGCTAAACAAATAGAGGACATAGAGTTTGAAAAAATGTGTAAAAGATGTGTTATGTACAATTACACACCAATACCTTGTTCAATAAAGGTTCTCAAGAAACCTGTGGTAACACTGACTGTTTCAACAGGCACATCATTGTCGCTGTCACTGTTGTCCCTTTTTATAGAATCGGGCCATTTGATACTTTCAAGAATCGCCTGTGAATATAGGTATTATCAAACTTAAAGAACATCTCTATCTCTAAATATATATATATATATATATATATATATATATATATATATATATATATATATATATATATACACACACACACATCAATGTGAATTGCATAAATTCGAATACAGGGCTTTTTTGTGTGCAATTTTTTTCATCCTCAAAAGGAGATACAACATGAGATAAACAAGGTTGATGGAACAGTGTAATAGCTTTGCATAATGTGTCCTTTAAATATTTGGATTCTTATATTGATTTAAAAAAAAAAGATTTTTTTTGTATTTTAATTATTCATTGTATTGTTTTTCTTACTTTGGAAGTGATGGTCACTTCTTGCTCTCGAGGAAACAGTAGAGGTATAGTATCCGGTCGACAAACAAGGAGAGGCCAAATGCCAGTTTCCTTCAACCCCTTTCTGAGTTGTTTTATTTGCTCGTTAGCTCTGCCAAGAACCTATGACAAATTATGTTAAGTATTGTGTAGAAACATTCTTAATTTGAGACACAGGCACTCACAGCATGAGAGAGCAGCTGTTGGAAAAGTAAAACTTTGTTTGTGTCCTTAGTTAGTACTGGAAGGTACCACTCCATGCATAGGTTTTTTATTCTTGTCGAGTCTTCATCGCTCAAATCATCCTTCAGTAACTGAAATTAAATAATATGCGTTAATATGTATGACACACATTTTTGTGTATTTACTTTCAGAATATAACATGATTTAATTATTAAATATGATAGAGAACATGATCAAACAGGTGTAAAGTCTTTAATTTTCTTTAATTCCCACACAGTTTTTGTTTTAAATCAACATTTCTGAAAACAAAAAAGTTCATGTGACAAAAACGTACTAAAAATATATTGCAGAATTTCTAAACTACAAATTGCATTAAAACTCTTCCAACATTAGTGACAATTTTCGTGGGATTTTGCACACGGTGCACAAGAGAAATGCATCAACTTAATTTAAAATTACACGTACCAGTCCAATTGTTTGTCGGTGGTCTAGATCTACACAGTCCTCAAGAGAGAGCTTTGTTGTGGCAATCTCTCTGGTCCCATAAACCAAGGCATCAATCACAGCGGCACTAAGTCCAGCAAATGGAGGGCCGCCGTGAATGGCTGAATGGCCAATCATTCTCCCAGCCATGCTAAAAAGATCACATTCGAGGATTGCTACCGAGAGGGTAGGAACACGGTGGTCCATTTCGCCTTCAAACAATGTTGTGAGAGCGGCATTTCCTGAACAGTGAAAGAAAAATGGTGAATCTCAATATATTTTCCATGAATGGAGGACATTACCAGGACCACAGTAGGGTCAGACTAAGTGTAAACAAGTACAAACTTACACAAAGCCATGTCAAAATTAAGATTAAAGCAGAACTTAAGAAAATGTCAACTACAAAACCACAACTATACTGGTAATATGGTCCTCAATTGTAATCCTTTTGAGGCGTTTACTACAAACATTGTACAAAAATGTTCATATTCCTAAAATATTCCTACGCTAATATGTCTACATTAAATGAAAATAATGGCTGTGCCTTCAACACATCAACTCAACTGAATTGATTAAGATAGCAAACCTAAGTTCTTCTTGAATCCATGCTTTAATTTGTGAATAACCGATGACAATATGTGTCTTGTTACTCCAACGCCAACGGCTGCATCTCCTGCAATTACAAAATTTGTTATACAGTCAATTTTGATTTAACAATAATTCCTTATCAACAACAGTACCTGAAATGCGACATTTGAAGGGTGCACTCCATTGTTGCTTATCATATCGGTCTTTGTAAAAACAGATGAGAGCACTGTCGCGCCCCTCTTCACCGTCTTCAGCATCCAGGGTCAGCAGCAAAGGTCTTAGATCCTGTCCTCCTTTCCTCAGGTCCTTACAAAACAGCTGTATGGCTTCTGCTGGACCTTTTGCTTTCTTCCATTCTAGTTGTGAAACATAAATGAATTAACTACAATAAATGTATTCATTTATATTTTTTCCCAAATCAGAAATCCATAAACAAATGTCAAAATGAATTTCTACCTGTTACCCAGTATTGATGTGACGTTCATGATCAACTGGCTCTTTGAGGCAAACGGCTCAAACCGGATCTCAATTGTGAAAAGAGCCGGATCTATTTTTTCAGTCTATTTTACCCAGAACACAAGAATCAGCCTAACAAGGCAACTTTATTTATACCGCGCATTTCGTACACAAGGCAACTCAATGCGCCTCAATGGAACAGGCGACACAAATGAATGCTTTTTGCACTAAAGTCAAATGTAAGTGCACTAAAAAGGATTTGTCAGACAGTTGCAGCCTCTTATGATTTTGTGGCACAAGATTTTATTTTATTGATAGCGTCTTACGCCTCATTTACACCGTGTACGTTACGTCCACGGCCCGTTTTACATACGTCTGCCATAACAATAGGTGTAACACCACTCCAGAACAACAACATCTCCTGGAAACGGTTTAGTCTGTGACCCGCGTCTCATCTCTTCAGAGGTGCCATGTCATTGGTCGGACAATCCAGTAAACGCGTTAACACTAAGCATTGCCTAAAAAATGAAGTTATAATCTAGGAAATTTATATAAGCTCCTACACTGCATGTTAAACTCAGAAAATAAAGATGGCATTACTGATTTACATGTGATTAAAAGGCTACATGACGGATATAAGTCGTACGGACACTGTGTAAACTAGAGACATAACGTACTCGGTGTAAATGAGGCGTTAGATATTGTGAGTTATCTGGCTGGCGTTATGAAAATGTTGTTCTAAATTGAGCCAGTCTTTTGAACGGCTCTTTTGAAATGAACAGATCCCAAAGACTTGGCTCCCAGTAAAGAGCCGTAAATCCCATCACTATTACCCAGGTCTAAACAGATGCCATAAATGTACTGTTCCAATGGATAACATGTTAATACTTGTAAGTATTCTACCCGTTGGTTTTGCAGTTGAATGCAAGTTGGTTTGAGTCTCAAGCAAATTCCCAGATGATGTTCCAGGAACCTCCATATCTGGCTGCACTGTTTCACTACCACAGAAAGTGCTGACAGATAAACATAAACAAAATACAATGGAAGTACAAATAATTAATCTTCAAATCAACCTAATCAAATAATATTAAGTTTAAATTTGTAGTAAAAGTAACATGAAAACAACTGAGGACATTAAAATGGCACTTACCTTTCAGCACAAATATTAGCATGAATAGCAAGCATTGAGATCAGAAATTCCTTTTGACAGATAGGACAAAACTACGGGAAGGAGAATAGTACATCTATTAATTATAAAATCTGATGTGTTTTCATCTTATTTCTGTATGAGAAAACAACCAACACAAAATTTAATTTGGAAAAGAATGAAGAGCACTTTTTATATTAGGATTAAAGGAAGTAATTACACATACTCCCTTCTCTTCTAAAGCATGACTTGGGTCACTGTCCTCAAGGATTACCACATCTGTCATTTTCTGTTGAGCAACAGCAAAGATATGTGTATTATCAAAATAAAAATGCAAGTAATGTTAGGTTTAAGAATTTTGTTTTACTTTGGTTGGTGGTTCGCAGCTGTCTGCATGTAAAGCCAACAACTGTAGCGGTATTGTGGTGCCACAAATGTGGCACGGTACCTGCGGCATTTTCGAAAATTCTGCAGCATCGAAAGGGAGGGGTTCAGTGTCCAACTCCTGTTGGAGAGGGACAATGAACAGGATATTTCTCCCATTATTGGATGCTGCACGCAGCTGCCGGCCATTATAGCCCTCCATGTCCATAGGGACAAGTGTTAACTTCCGTTGTCCATTTCCTCCTATGTATAAAACAAAAGCATACAAGCTAATGAAATACACAAACAACAGCACAGATTGTGGTGGAACAATCTGTGTGCAAAAAACATTACTCATTCATACCTGTAGATTTAAAAAACATCCACCGTCCCTGGAGAGGCTTCAGTTTGCTAAATGCTTCTTCAATTGCATTCACAATCTAAAAATCACAGGAAAAAGAATATAGGTAAACTGTATAACTTTAAAATACCACTGTACCCTAAAATCTGCCCAAAACCACATTTCAAACCTTGCTGTCAAACTGGGCAGTGCTGGAGAAGAAAAAGTGAGAGGGGGCGGAGTCTGAAGGTATAAGTATCAGTGTAATTGTTGGTCACAGGTATCTGCAGCAAGTGTTTTTAACCAGACACACTTGGCTGTAATCAGGATAGTCCAGCATGATGTCACAGAGAAACTACGAATGTTATCAGCCACTGCAGTGAGACACAGTAATTTTGGGACTATATTGGCCTGACAATGACTGAACAGTAGACATTGGGTGTGTTTCAGATGACCGGGTCAGATTCGTGTCCAAGATGCACCCGCCTTGCTCTGACGCAACCTGTGCGACTGTGCCGGTATTCTCGTGAGAGCGAGGCGGCTGCAGCACCTTGGTGAGGCAGCCTAAGTTGCTCTTCACCGCCTTGCTTGGCTGCCTGAACTACAAAGGCCAAAGGGATTGTGGGAAATAAAGTGCAGTCAACACGTGCGCTGAAACGGACTGACGGGTGATTGGATCTGAGTTGTGTTTTGAACAGAAATGTGTCACTCTGACACTTCGCAGCCTCCTGCCTCCTTTTTCCTCATCACAGAGATCTACTTTGCAGAAATCAATCAATCAAACTTTATTTATATTTATAAAATGCTTCATTGACAGGAAATGCCAAGGATGAGTCCAACATATAACTTATATTTAAATAAGCAGAAGTTAATTATTCTAATCCTAAACTGTAAGAGGAGAGTCTATTTTTTTGCTCTGATGGTGAGGCATCTGACTGTGGGAGAAGCAGAAATGCGTTCACAAACTTTTAAAATAGTTTTATTCACAAACTCTTCCTAACAAAACGTGAGACGCTGCGTGATCTGAGGCTCCTGTCTGTTCTCGGAGCCGTGATGCGTCTGCTTTGATTCAAGGCGCCTTCCTCCGCCCTCGGCCGCCAAAGCCTGGCCTCTCCCTGAATCGAGGCGAGGCGCACTTCATCTTAAACACACCTAATGCTACAAACACAGTTTAGTAGCAAAAAAAGTTGATTTAGTGTTCAGAATCACTTTAATGACCTCTAGTATTTAATGTGGTGGATAAAGGAGCTGGTGGTGCAGATTAACAGCCTCACTTGAGTCAATCAGTCCAAGGGCAACTTTGGCTACAATAGTGTAGATTTTACTTTTCTTTGTGCTGTCCACGGATACCTTAAAAGAGCAAAGCAAACTCAAGACTCGTCGTCTCTTTGTTTTCATGTAAATTACCTGACTCCGGACAGCACCGCGTGTTCAAACGCTGGAAGGGAAGTATTTTAAATGTTCGTCAACACTACTCTAAACAAATCTAATAATACACATCAGAGTATAGATGACCAGGATTCGGAAGATTACGTCACGAAGATTTATTGTTCCTAACAAGATCATCTAATCACAGAGCTCTGTTCCCCAGATCTTCCCTATCCATTCTGCTCTCAGTCCCCCGTTAACAATGGGAAAACTGCTATTCTGGGGGAGGCAGAGTATACGTCACATTTTCCCAGCATGCAATATTTTTGAGCCTAAAACTACGTCGTCGTTGTTTCCATTGGTTCCCAAGCCGTCATGTGATGTTTGGCTCCGCCTTGCCGCCATTTTACAAACAAATCTCTTCCACATGTTTTCCTTTTTTCCTGGGGGGGGTCTTTTCTTTGTTCTTTTCTCACACCTCCCCCCTCGGATCTGTAACTTTCCACTGTAACAATGAACTGCAAAACACTTCGGACAAACTTTTGATTAACATTCCTAAATAGCCATAAGGGCAACACATCACATAAAAATATTATATTCTTCAATAGGATATCTATCTACAATTAAATCCATGTCTGTGTAGAAAAATAGTACCTCTGTATGATTGCAGTCCTCTGAGAGAGAGAGTACTCTTCTCCCAAGGCCTGCTTGGGCCAGCTCCAGGTCTGCGGATGGCTTCGGGGTCAGACTTGTGGGTGCCGGCAAAACATAGATATTTAAATCTATGTTTCGCGACAAAAACCGGCCTTTTCCCTTCTTGGATTCCCTTTGGGCAAACATATTTGGGAATTGTACATAAAAAAGTTAGTAATTACATTCTAGTATTAAAACAATCATGTTCAATATTGATAGCAATTATGAGCCAATTAGATTAAGTTGTTTTGTTGTAAAGGTGATACAGAAACATTAAGTTAAGCAATTAATTGCAAATAATTGATTTTCGAAATAATCATCAATGCAATTAACATAACTATACTAAATTATATGTGCATAACATGTGCCGAGAGAATTCGTTTTGTGACTCATACAATGTGTTGCTTAGAAATGTCACTAGAAATATGTGAAAGTTATGTGTTGTTATTATATAATTATTATGTTTTGTGATAAAGTATGTTCTCATGCAGCATGTCTTCAGCTTTGACCACACCAGCCAAAACCGACCAAAATATGACCTCTTTAGTCACATTTTGTAAACATCTCATTCACTGGACTAGCTAAAATTCTACCTTTTAAGTGCCTGTTGCACTCTTGCGGGATTGGCACTAGATGTAGGTGCGACTGTAGGTGCGACCGCTGGTGTGGTGGCTGTGGATGGACCAGGTGAGGCATGGCCATGTTGTGCCCTCAACGTATTGAGGAGGTCCTCCACCATTGCTTCCACCCTTTTCTGTAATTATAAGCAACACAATGAAAATGAAAACAGTGTAAAATAATACTAATATGTTTCAATAATATACTACAACATGATCAGATGCTCCATCTGACAGAGACTAAAAAAGGGAGCACAACTATAGTTCTGACCAAGCTAGCAAAAAGACCTGGAGATGTTTCCCCGAGCGCTCACTGCTCTTGAGTAGATGCCCCAGAGGCAATGCATGAATAGTCAAATGCATTTCCCCATGGAGACTTTAACCTTAGTTGAGCATTTATAGTTTAAAACCAGACTTCACACTGTCAGCCGCCAAAGATCGGTGGACATAATGGCAATAACACTGGTCCGGGGATGTTGACATAACAAAAGAAATCCTGACCATTTGAGAACCATTTTCCAGATATATTCTTAAGACTGTATTACCAGTCATAACATGAATTAAATATTATGGTCATGTCCATCTAGCAGCGCAAACCCTATGCAACAACATGTTAGCCGTGAAAGTTAGCTTCGTGTTGCCGTCAGTCTATCTATTACTACAACACTTTAAAAAGGGAATATTTTATATTTACGCTACAAAATGCACGACTTGTATTATTACTTGTCAACAAATTATGTTTGCAAGTTTTTACTTACAATTGAAGGCGGTTCACCAGTGGCTGGCGCTTGCTGTCGTCCCGCCATGTTCAACCCATTGAATTAGAGCTCAAGTGAAAACAACACTACCCCCAGTTGTTGAAATGTGCAGGCCCGTCATCACACTGCCCCCAAGCGGTCACGAAGGGAACTGTGCTGTTGCGAGAATAAATCTGGGAAAACCACGCGGCGGGATGTTTGTGTCAAAAAGATCCTCGGCGAATCAAAGGCTGAATGCACGCGGTGAGTGATTCACAAATGCAGACTCAAACGCTCACATGCAAAACCAGAGATTTGCAAATACAATTAGATTTTATTTTCTAATGCGTGTTCAAAAAATTGCATGCAAAACTAACTTTTTGAATAAATCCGGATTTTGCGAGGATTGAAAACTGTGCATATATTTTTCATAAAAACGTGTGAAATTTGTCTCAAAAATATCCACATTCACAAAGAAGAAGATTTCACCCTGTAGGTGATTCACAAATGCAGATTCAAATAGGCACATGCAAAGGCACAGATTCACAAACCAAAACATACGTTTTATTCACAAATATATATGTGCAAATTATATTTTACGTGAATAAATCTAAGCACGCAAATTAGACATTATGGATAAATCTGGGATTTTGAATTAATTTATATTTTTGCATCAATGAATCAATATGACACAAATCTCACCCCATACGGAACAATTCCATTGGCAATTCCTCATGATTATGAGGGTTTTTCAGTATTGATTTAGGTCACGCCCACTTTTAAACATAAAATAAACACAAATCTTGGGTTTTAAAAGTAAAGTAAGCCTACACCCTTAATAAAAGGAGCTATACTTGATTATATACTTGATTTTATTTTCTAGTTCTGGAATGTAATTTGCTTTGTCCTCCTTTAGTATATTATAAACTCAGACATTTGTGGGAAAACACTGTAGATCTAATTATAAAGCTTTTGTATCAATTTCATGAACTTGCAGGAGAGTTTTCTTGCGTTTTTGTGAAAATGACCCTGTAAGTTGTGAAATGAGCCCATAAACCTGTCCCTGTGAAGAACTGGGACGCTGCAAATATGTTTGAAAGATTAAAGATGAGTTTATCTCAACCAACATTTTAATTCAGTGGTTTCCTCTTTCATTGTTTGAAATGAAAAACTCAGGTATCGGCCCTTTAAGCAACAATATGCAAATGTATAACCGGTGGAGTCGATACCAGGAAACACCTGAGCTGAAAAACAAGAGGGAAAAGTTTGAAACAAAGAAAGTATTTCATGTATTTCCTGATGGACGACTTGTGTTTGAGACAAAGTGAAAGTCTGAATGTGTTTTTTGTCACAGAGAGATGAACAGACCTCTGTCTGGATCCAGACCCACAACATCTGGACCCAACCATTCCAACTGAACTGATCCTGAATGTGGCACACGGTGGCACAGCAGTTAGTGCTGGTGTAATCTCTAAGCTACAGAGCTCTCAGCTGGCCCCCGGGCCGCACTTTGAGCATCGCTGGATCAGACTCATCACAGAAACATCTCTTCCTTAATTCTTTCTCACCACAGAAAGTGTTCACAGCTGTTTTTGTTTCCTCAAAGACAGTGTTGCACAATGTTTACTGCAGTCAGAGCTGAAAACCAAATAATGAGCCGTCTTTTATTTCCTAACTGTGAATGTCCATCCGTCCATTTTCTATCACTTTATCCAGGGCCGGGTCACGGGGGCAGCAGTCTCAGCAGAGATGCCCAGACTTCCCGATCCACCCACACCTCCTCCAGCTGTTCTGGGGGACCCACACCTCCTCCAGCTGCTCTGGGGGGACCCACACCTCCTCCAGCTGTTCTGGGGGGACCCACACCTCCTCCAGCTGTTCTGGGGGACCCACACCTCCTCCAGCTGTTCTAGGGGACCCACACCTCCTCCAGCTGTTCTGGGGGGCCCACACCTCCTCCAGCTGTTCTGGGGGGACCCCGAGGCCACACCAGGCCAGCTCGAGACATAGTCCCACCAGCGTGTCCTGGGCCTTCCACCAGGACTGTGAATGTGTCAACTTCATTTATATATAATCTAGAATCTTCAATGTATCGACACATGATGAAGGGCCTGTCCAGGTGTGTTTGTAACAGACAGGGAGAGGATACAGAACATGTCATGACTGAACTTATTTGTTTATTCATTTCATTTGATCTAATGAGTTTATTTGGTGCAAGTTAATGAAAACAAATGAACAAAAGAACAGCACTGACCTCGCTCTGAACCAGGAACTAAACTAAACTAAATTCAGTGGTTTCCTCTTTCATTGTTTGAAATGAAAAACTCAGGTATAAGCCCTTTAAGCAACAATATGCAAATGTATAACCGGTGGAGTCGATACCAGGAAACACCTGAGCTGAAAAACAAGAGGGGAAAGTTTGAAAACAAAGAAAGTATTTCATGTATTTCCTGATGGACGACTTGTGTTTGAGACAAAGTGTGGACCCACCACCTGCAGGAGGAGCCATATTGGGCTGGTGCATGTGATTTGGGCAGCTCCAACAGCTGCCCCCACGACCCGGCAACGGAAAAGTGGAAGAAGATGGATGGATGGATGAAAGTCTGAATGTGTTTTTTGTCCTGTTTTAAACCAAAGTGAATGTGTCTTGGACTGAGCCGCTCAGATCAGGACAAGTTCAGCTGGAGCCCCTCACACCCACAGGATCAGAGGCTGAGAGACTTAGATATGGAAGTGAATCTGCTCTGGAGGGACACAGAACTTTTACACACAGGCTGTAGGACGTTTAGAATGACTCAAATGTTTTAATCATGAGTTTAATCTCTGTTTTAACTCTTTTGTCCCTGTAAGAACTCTAAAGACTCTCAGGCCGGCCTTGTAAGGATTTGATCTTAATGCTTTGCCTGAAATAAAACAGACCAGAAGCTGAATCAGTTTTTAATGAGGCGCTTTTAGCAAAGGTTAAACTCCTAAACCACAGCTTTACTTGGGGTAAATGCAGCTGAATGTAAGTATTGAGTTTATAATCCTCTAGAACAGAGAGATTAACAGACCTCTGTCTGGATCCAGACCCACAACATCTGGACCCAACCATTCCAACTGAACTGATCCTGAATGTGGCACACGGTGGCACAGCAGTTAGTGCTGGTGTAATCTCTAAGCTACAGAGCTCTCAGCTGGCCCCCGGGCCGCACTTTGAGCATCGCTGGATCAGACTCATCACAGAAACATCTCTTCCTTAATTCTTTCTCACCACAGAAAGTGTCACAGCTGTTTTTGTTTCCTCAAAGACAGTGTTGCACAATGTTTACTGCAGTCAGAGCTGAAAACCAAATAATGAGCCGTCTTTTATTTCCTAACTGTGAATGTCCATCCATCCATTTTCTATCACTTTATCCAGGGCCGGGTCACGGACGCAGCAGTCTCAGCAGAGATGCCCAGACTTCCCGATCCACCCACACCTCCTCCAGCTGTTCTGGGGGGCCCACACCTCCTCCAGCTGTTCTGGGACCCACACCTCCTCCAGCTGTTCTGGGGGGACCCACACCTCCTCCAGCTGTTCTGGGGGGACCCACACCTCCTCCAGCTGTTCTGGGGGACCCACACCTCCTCCAGCTGTTCTGGGGGACCCACACCTCCTCCAGCTGTTCTGGGGACCCCGAGGCCACACCAGGCCAGCTCGGAGACATAGTCCCACCAGCGTGTCCTGGGCCTTCCACCAGGACTGTGAATGTGTCAACTTCATTTATATATAATCTAGAATCTTCAATGTATCGACACATGATGAAGGGCCTGTCCAGGTCTGTTTGTAACAGACAGGGAGAGGATACAGAACATGTCATGACTGAACTTATTTGCTTATTCATTTCATTTGATCTAATGAGTTTATTTGGTGCAAGTTAATGAAAACAAATGAACAAAAGAACAGCACTGACCTCGCTCTGAACCAGGAACTAAACTAAACTAAATTCAGTGGTTTCCTCTTTCATTGTTTGAAATGAAAAACTCAGGTATCGGCCCTTTAAGCAACAATATGCAAATGTATAACCGGTGGAGTCGATACCAGGAAACACCTGAGCTGAAAAACAAGAGGGGAAAGTTTGAAAACAAAGAAAGTATTTCATGTATTTCCTGATGGACGACTTGTGTTTGAGACAAAGTGAAAGTCTGAATGTGTTTTTTGTCCTGTTTGCTTTAAACCAAAGTGAATGTGTCTTGGACTGAGCCGCGCTCAGATGTGACGTTTTAGATCAGGACTGCGGAGGTTTCCCCTGTAGTACTGTAGTACTGCAGTACTGTAGTTCTGCAGTACTGTAGTAGGACTCTAGTACTGCAGGACATCTGGGTCCAGAAAAGTGCAGTTCTAGAAACATGTCATTGAGACAAATGTTCTGTTGTGTTGTTGACCTGTTGGAATGACAAGTACCTTAAACCTTGAAGGCACTGGCCTTGTGTTGGTACATTGGCTTTACCAGTTGCGCACTTCATACATTCCCCCTGAAACATTGAAACATAGAGTCCAACACTTGTTTAGGTGCTGATGCTTTTGCCGAGTCATGGAGTACATCATGATTACAGCGTGTTGCTTTATTTTGGCTCTGTACTTTCACATAAAGTGGTTTCACTTTTGCCTCACGCAGACTCACACCTCCCATGACAAGGAGGGGCCGGCCTTCACTGGAAATATTTAAGAGCAGGAATCGAGACAGAATTTTATCATTTGACATGAAGATCTGGAGGAGCTGCAGAGGAAAATAAAAGGCTGAGGTAAGTCTCTTCTTTTAGAAAGACAAAGTCACCACGTAAGCTTTAGTAGTGCTTAGTTTGTACATTCCCTTATCTGACTGCATGTTACATAGTGTTTTACAAGTTTGTGTGAACACTTTCAAATCAATAGTCTCACCATACAAATGTTCTTAGGGTCTTTGATATTAGTTTAGTTTAGTTAGTTTAGTTTATTTATTTGTTTGAGCAGTTGACCTGCTCAAAGGGAGTGGGCCGAAGCCAAAGGCTTGTAAGCGCCCACCCCAAAATAAAACAATAACATCACATTTAACATTTAACATTTGCAGGGCAGCAAATCATAAACAAAGGAACATACTTTACATATTGTATGGAGGTCTGGGGAAACGCAAAAGTGTAATAGATCCAATGTTTTTGCTACAAAAAAAGGCTGTGAGAATTAAAAGTCATAAAGGCTCTAGAGAACATACGAACAACCTTTTGTGAAGCTGAAACTATGAACATTTAAAGATCTTGCTAATTTAAACATTTTACAGACCATGTGGAAAATTAAGCACCAGTTGGTACCAGAACATATTTACAAGAAACTGACCTTGATCACAGACGACACAAGGCGAAAAGGAAACTTTTGTACCGTTCTCCCGAATCTCACTAAGACAGAGCGGTTTTGCTGGGGTAAGATTATGGAATTCATTAAAGGACACATTAAAATGTTCTCAAACAATAGATACATTTAAACATATGTTCAAGAAGATGCAGATGGAGAAATATAAAGAAACATCACTCGTATGTTGAAACGGGGGGAAAAAAGAAGAAAACAAAATAAAAGAAAAAAAAATTGTTTGTTTTCTAAAATTGTTACAATGATTGATTTTTGTAATACCAACATGAGTGTCACAAATTTGTTGAACGGATCAGCCGCCGATTTGCTCATCGATTTTTCTGTAATTATTACAAAGGACAATAAGACAATGTCTTCATCAGGCTCCTTTTCACCATGGACTGTTCATATTAATGTATGACCCTGTAAAGAAAAATATGAACATGGATGAATAAATAAATAAATGAAATGAAACATAGAGCAAAGTAACAACAAATAATAAAGAACAATAAAAAAAATAACATTAAAGTAAAGAAACAACAACAAAAGAATGTGCTACAACTCATATCTAAGAAACATAAACTCTTTGTAAACTTTTTTAAATGTACCAGGTTATTGCAGAGTTTAATGTTTTGATCTAGATTATTCCATATTTCTACACCTCGTCTCAGATGCTTTTCATGGTTGTTCTGGATTATTGTTTATCGAAGCTCATCTTATCTCTCAGGTTGTATTTGACTTCTCGTTTGCAGAACATATTTTGTAAACTCTCAGGAAGTGACTTTTGTGAGTCTTTGAATATGATTTGAGCATCTTAAATTCAGTAAGGTCCTCACATTTCATTGTTTTTGATTTAAAGAATAATGGATTAGTGTGATCACGGTATCCAGCTAAATGGATTATTCTTATTGCCTTTTTCTGAACTTTAAACAATGGCTCAAGATTACTTTTATACACATTTCCCCAGATCTCTACACAATATGTTAAATGTGGAAGGATAAGTGAACAGTATATAGTATATAGAGCTTTGTTATCAATGATATATTTAAATTTATTCATTATGGCTAAAATCTTGCCACTTTAGTTTTAGTTTTTATGATGTGAGGTTTCCAGCTGATTTTATGATCGAGTGTTACACCAAGAAATGTTTGTTCATAGACTCTTTCAATAGATTTGTTGTTAATTTTAACTGGTAATTGTACATTCATTACACGATTTCCAAAGAACATTGCTTTGGTTTTCGTAATGTTTAGAGACAGTTTGTTTATGCAGAACCAATCTTTCAATTTATCCATTTCTTCTGTAATCTCGATCACCATTTGCTGTAAGTCTGACCTGAGAGTATGATTGTTGTATCATCTGCAAAAAGGACCAGTTTAAGCTTCTTAGAAACCAAGTACAAATCATTGATATATAATAAAAATAGTTTAGGTCCCAGCACCGATTCCTTGTCGATATTATTAGTGATTTCCTCTATGAGTTCCATTAACGCGAGAGCTGGAGATCTGCTTTTACGAAAGCCATGTTGACTGTCATTTAAAATATTGTATTTATCTATAAATGTGTCTAGTAGAGTTATATAGAGCTTTTCTAATATTTTGAGAATTGAGGTAGTATTGAGATGGGCCTGGTTATTTTAGGAAACAAAGATAGACTGTATAGAGTATTTAAGACATTTTCTGAGGGCCTGAGAGTTTTTATTTTAAGTAAATCAATGTTAAAATCTTACACTTCCCTTTGTCCCAAATTTAAAATAATCCCTCCATATAATCTGTGAAGGTGTCAATTTTGGATCCAGGTGTTCTATAGATGCAACTTATTAATATATTTTTTCCTTTTTTCAAAACACAGTTCCACAGTGAGACATTCCATAAGGCCATCTATAGTTACAGTCATATTTTCAACAGCTTTTGTCTGCATGCCGTTATTAACATATAGCACAACCCCGCCCTCTATTTTATTGTTTCTATTTACTTTAAACATTTCATATCCTTCTATGATGAAGTTATCAGGTTTGTTATCATTTAGCCATGTTTCTGCTGAATTGGTCTAAGTACTCTATTATGTTCTCGAAATTTGCATACAGACTCCGACTGTTTAGGTCAATCACAGATAAGGTTTCCTTCCGGTTCATTTGATTTTGTATTTCCTTATAGTATTTGCACATAGTGTTTATATTATTATAGAAGTTTGTATCAGGATCAGTATCATCAGTTATTTGGTTTATGTTTTGTTCAGTGAAGATGGGTGTGTTTAGTTCAAAGTCTCCATTTATAGAATCATTTCTACGTGACTCATTTTCAAATAATGATTCATTGTAGGTTCTGTCAGTCATAACAGTGATTTAGGGAATGTCAATGGGGCACATTACCTCTTTTGTATTTTTCCAAGTCATGCACATCTTTTATCCACAAAACCTTGGCGTCTTCTGGAGAGCCGTTCAGTTTATGAATATTCTACAGTTTGTTGTCCATGTGCCCTGAATTTTCCTTTCTTTCTTCAGCAAACGTGCTTCCTTTGCGATGTATGCATTCTTCTTTGTCAAATATTCGTTAAGATACACATGTGTCTCTTTAAGTTTTCGACCCTGTTTGAGCACTGCAGACTTTTTTTTCCTGTTTATGAACCGGACTATCACAACACTTGGTTCTTTTTGGACAAGGGGTGACCGGCTTCTATGTCCTCTTTCTCAACACTGATGCCTTTGAGAAACGACACAACCTGTTGCTCCACTGATTCCTGGACCATCTCCGAGTGTTCATCTCCTACGGTGACAGCCCTTGCGTATGATCTTGGCTTAAGATCCAAGCCCGTGATAATTAGGTCATTGATTCTTGTGTACTGTTCAAGATCTGCAAGACGACTTTCCAGGGAAAAGATAGTTTGATCCTTCTCCTCGTTTATAGTTTTTAAAGCTTTGATTTCTTCCATTACTGTAGCTCCATTATTGATATTTGTTGTTTTGCAATCATGTCCTTTTGCTCCAGTACTTTGTTGAGCGATTTCTTGATAACCTCAAGTTCTTCCTCAACAATCGCCCTTTTGGGGGGGGGGGGGGTGAGTCCTGTGAACACTCGAGTGTTCACAGGACTCACCGGGTATTTGCGGCGTCCACCAAAACGGGTGCGAAGACGAACACCGCATCGGCCAGCTAGCTTCCCAGCTAGCCACTTGCAGTGTCGGTTGTAGCCTTGTCTTGTTTCAAGCAGCCGCGGTGATCCGGTCGATACCCAGTCCTGGTTCCTCGAGAGCGTAGACGGCCTCCCCTTGTGTGCGGTTTGGAGTGTATATTCCATAGATTTGTGGCAGCGAGCTAATCGCAACCAGCAGCCTCTGCTACGCCAAGTAGCTACCATGACCCGGAAACGGAAATGCTGTGATATTAAAAAGCAATGTCCTATTATCCATCCATTTTCTTCCACTTGTCCATTGCCGGGTCGTGGGGGCAGCTGTTGGAGCTGCACCAGCCCCTATAGCGCCTCCTGCAGGTGGTGGGTCCATGGAAGGACGGCCTCATGGTTCTAACCAGGCCTGTTGGTCTCTCATAAGGGTCATTTTCTCATAAGGGTCAGGTGATCATTTTAATCAAGAGACATGAGGCTGCAATGATCATCCAGTTGGATATGGATGTGCCAAAGGAAACTCGCTGATGAAAGTCAGCAAGGCCAGTGTGAATTGTGAGGTTGGGGACGGATAAGCGTCTGGGCCGAGCGGCTGTGAGGGAGTTGATTAAAAGGGCCTCTATCGCCGCTTGCGGCTTTAATTAACTTTTATTTCTTCTTTTTCTACAGCTTACATTACAAAAACATTTATATGTAATGTTTAGCTGGTCATTAAGTGAAAGTTTATAGTTTGTGTGATTTTTAAAACTAGGATTAATTTATTGCTAATAACATCTTTAACAGAAAATGAACATTCTTTATAATCACACTTGGATATTTAGAGGGCTGTCGGTTATGTCCTACTCTCTATTATTCAAAGCTGTTTCTTAAGTAAGTTTGTATTTAACAAAATAGTGGTCAGGTGATAGTCCTGTATGGAGGATTGAAAGTGCCACAATTAAATAAATAAATACACCATTAAATAATTAAATAAATGTTTCATTAATTAATTAAATTACCAATGATTCTGTGTAAAAATGTATATATAATTATCTATTTAATTAATTATTTCATGGTCCTGTGTTGCAGTGTTTCATGAATTAATTTTATCTGTCAAACTCGCCCATCAAAGTTTGAGGGGTTGGTCCTAACACCTGATTGGTCACCCTGCTCATCGAGTCAAGGCAAATCAATTCCAGAATAATGGATTGACGCAGACAAGTGAACTAAACTAAACACAAGCCTCGGGCAAGTAGACCCGGTTCTGTTTGAGCAAAGCATCAGAACCGTACGTCTGCTTCATTATCGATGCTCCCGCTCTGAAAACACTCTTTTTGCGCCGCGGAGCTTAGACGCACGTGTGTAATGACATAGTTGTCCGAGTCTGTTGACGTGGCTTCAAAGTAAGCAGGGAAACATCGGCCCAATCTCAATTGACCTTTCGCAAAACCACGCCCCAAACCGGTAATTGTCCAATCAGACATCCTAGCAACCGTTACTATGAAGCTAGGTCCGTCATGCCGTAGATCTCCAATGCAAAACAATGGGACATACCAGCAATGAACACTGAGAAGATGCTTTTTTTACTGCTAACCACCAAAAACCCACCAGACAAAGAAGAAGAAGCAAAATGGTGAAGCGATCTGCCTATGGAGGATGCAAATCAGACACTAGGACCACAAGAGTGAGTCAGGGAGAGTCCAGTTATTCCCCTTCCCAAAGCGGAAACACAACCTGAGCTCTGCCTACAATGGATCAAACAATGTGGACGGTCTACGCCCAGCTAAATGTCTCCAAAATAAACAAGCAAATGTCTGCTCTAAGGTAAGGCAAGAGCCTATAGTTAGGCTAGCACCTTAGCATGCTAACATCGTAGCTACTGACAGTCACATAATGTTACACAACCTGGCACTGGAGCTGTAACTTTAACTGCAGCGGTGAACTTTTACAAGCCTACAGTCTGACGTGTTTTTGCCTCCCTTTTTGATAAAAGTACTGTGTATTTTTTTCACGGCCCTTATAACTGGCTGTAGCTGATTGTCATTGTGGCACCTGTAGATTTAGCTAGCATTAGCCAACTTTAGCGCACCGGAGAAATGCACGGAGAAATGTTCCTCACTGTTTCCATAACAGGGTGCTTACCGGGCAGTGCAAGAGCACGACTGGTCCACAAGGCTGTGCTGTTGCATTTAAGGAAGAGATCAGAAGGTTTCTGATATTTCTGGAGACCCGTCTGTTTGCTGTAGTGTCAATAGTCCTTTATCCTTCGTTGGATAGTTCTTGAATATTTCCCTCCACTGCAGACTGTAACCCCTTATGCCTCAATCTGGAGATTATTGTAGAGATATTGCTCCAAAAAGGTCACTGACAGGCATGGCAATCTGTTGCGCTGCTGGTGTTTTACCATCAATTGTACAAAGCCTGTACAAACAGGCACTCAAAATATTAGATAAAAAACCTGTTTCGTACCACTACTGTAAAGTTGTGAAGAAATATAAATTATTAACATATGAAAATTTCATTTTGTTTTCTAATGTCAGTTTAGTATTTAAAATTCTTCATGATTTGGCCCCTCAGCCCCTGAGAATGTTTGTGAAATCCTGTGACGAGGCAGGACGTAGAACAACACGAGCTTCCTCCAGAGGAGACTGTTCTGTGAACTTTAGATCCTCCACCTTTGGACAGAAGCTTCTCTGTGAAAGCTGCAGGGATGTGGAACTCGTTGCCATTAACTGTTCGAGAGAGTAGTACCTTAAACAGTTTAAACTTGACCTGAAGAAGTGGTTGAAAGACAGTCAGATTTGTGATCATTAGCAAAAAACGGGTTAATCGGGGGATTGTTAAGAATGTATGAAGGTACAATCTTTTTTTATAAACTGTAGATATTTGTAATAGCAAGTGTAAATATTGCATCTGAATGTTTGTTGAGGTGATCCTTTTGCTGGAGTTTTATCTGTATTTTATATTTTATATTGTGAATAGACTTAAGTAAGAATGTGTATTGGCCACTGTATAAACCTGCTGTCACTTTGCCTCTGCCCAGGGACTACAGATGAAAATTAGCTTGTAGCTATCTCTGGTCTGTACAACACATTTGTTGTGCAACGTCCCTGTCAAATAAATAAATAAATAAAAATAAAAAAATTGTCGGGCATAGCAACAGTAACTAAGGGGGCGGGGCTTTTGCGAAAGGTCAATTCTACCCCTTAGCCTCCGCTTCGCCTGTTCCCTCCGTTCTGCGCGTTCACGAGAGAAAAGAGTGTCGTCAATTAAAACAGTCCACTGCTATAAACGTGTCAGTTCTACGTTTTCGCTTTGCTGCTGCGAACGCTCCGTTTATTTGCGCTGTATTGCTGTTTCTTTCCAAACTTATACGTCGCTATTGTCATGACACACGGGGTTCAGTCTTCAGTGCCTCGCTGCTGCGCTCACTGTTTCCCTACGCCGCTGTGCTCTGAGCCCGGGTCTGAGGCTGCCTGTCCCCGCCCTGAGCGCACTGTGAGCGGGTATACCTCTGCCTGTCTCCCTGAGAGGGAAGGAGAATGTGGCGCCGGATGAAGCAGAAATAGATGAAAATCTGTAGAGTTTGGGCTGAGACCGAGTCCTGTTGTTTAGGTTTTACAAAACAGCATCAGTCTGTTACAAGTTACAGACACTTGATGAAAAGTTCAAATGTTACCGTTATATTTTAGGCTGAGAGCCAGCAGGAGCCACAGTATATTTGGAAACTTACTTTATTTAATGAATATTTTTTCTTGGGAAAACTAACAATGTGTCTTTTTGGATAGAGTTTATCAAAAGCACATTCATTCCCCGCTTTTCCCCAACACACAGACAAGTCAGGCATCGATATCAATAAAATCTTATCAAGTCCCATCCCTCCTCATGAAGGTCCATCAGCGCCATGTTTCCAAACACTTCAGGCCAAAGCAATGGATTAGACAAGATTTGAGTTAATCAGGCTTTAGCCCCGCCCACAACTTTTGATGGGCGAGTTTGACAGATAAAATTAATTCATGAAACACTGCAGCACAGGACCATGAAATAATTAATTAAATAGATAAATAATTATATATACATTTTTACACAGAATCATTGGTAATTTAATGAATTAATGAAACATTTAATAATACATTGATTTATTTATTACATATTTCATTAATTAATGACACATTTATTTAATTATTTAATGGTGTATTTATTTATTTAATTGTGGCACTTTCAATCCTCCATAGTCCTGAGCCACTGCCACTGAGCCGCATGTTTTTGGAGGTAGAGGAAACCGGAAACTCCCTTCAGTCTGATCCTCTGAAACGGTGCAGCGCCTCCTGGGTTTGTCCCTGTTTCAGAGCGTGGTGTCCTGCACTGTTCAGCTCCTCCTCCTTCCTCTTCCTCCTGCGCAGCTCCCTCCGCTCCACAACAGTCTTCTGGGCAGAGCTCAGCAGTTAATCTGTTTATTCTCCAGTGAACGTCCATTAGCCAGAACAATAGAGGCATGTGTTGCTTCTCTGTGTGTCTTACCCGGATACCTCCTCATTTGTCTCTTGTTTCCTGTAGCTCCTCCTGTGACGCCTCCTCTGTGCTGCAGGGGGGGCTCTCGGTGACTCTTCAGTGTCTCAGAAGAAGAAATGTGTCGTTCTCAAATTGGTTTAGCTGAGTTCATCTAGTCAGCGTTATACTTTAGGAAATTATTACATCCATTTTCTTTTGTCGATCTTAAACATGCGAGTCAGAAGAAGTATTATTGACACAATAATACTTCTTTTCTACAAATATGACACAATATAGTTGAAATAGATAATTATTAAACCATTTTGTGTGATTACATTTTATATTCTATATTTTGCTTCAATCAGCTTTTGAAGGAGTTTTTATTGTAGCCTTTGTTTGAAGCGGCACAACTAATAAAGTTGTAAGTTTGTTACAGATGTTTTTACCAGCATGACGAGTGTAACTTACTTATGACAGCCTTGTACTATAATGTAATGTTGTGTGTTGTAGGCTGCCGTCATGGACTCCTCAGGGAGCGAGAACTTGTGCTTCCCTCTGTCTGAGGCCATCTTTGGGACAGCGTGTCATGTGTGGGAGGAGGTTTTCACTTTGTCGTACTGGTTCATAGACGTCAGCGCCTGTTTCCTGGTCCTGATGTTGATTGTCTCTCTGATCTGGAGGGGGTATTTGTTACATTCAGCCACCGTTAACACAGCACTGGTAAGGCTCATGCACACACGGCCTGGTCTGGAACCATCACTGCATCTTATTTATGTTTTGTGTTTTTCTCTCAGAGAAAAATGGAACAAACGTCAGATGAAGAGGCAGAAGGAGAGACTCCAGCTGAATGTGGTAATCCTTAAAACACATTGTGGCTCCAATTCACCTTCAATGAAATCTTTGTCAAAGTGCATCAAAAAGGCAATGTGTTCAATCAATCAATCAATCAATCAATCAATGGTTTTGTATAGCCCAATATCACAACAGGAGTTTCCTCACAGCTGCACCGAACATTAAGGCAATAAAACAGAGCAGTAAATAAGACAATGTAAAGTTCAGGTGAATCAAGTATCCAGGCAAACATAAAGTCCAAATAAGACTCAGCAGTAGGTGGGACGAGCGGGTGTCCCTGTCCTTAGACTCTCCAGCACGGCAAGGAAAAACTCAGACCTCAGAGAGAACCACAGAAGGAGAGATTCCCTCCCATGGGCCAATGGGAGTCCCTCAGCAGACGGGTCAAGATGTTGGAGCTTCAGTTCCTCTTGTCCGATCCCTGTAGGCGGGTTCCTCCGTTCGGACGGGTTTACCCAGAGCCGGGTCATAAACCTGCAGAAAATGTGGCCAGTCTGCCGGACCTACACACACCTGACTGTCTCTGTGCAGAGCCTTGCCAGGTGACACGCAAAAACTATGTCTGCTCCTCGTGTCCCCGACCCGCAGTTCATCATCCACACAGCACTGTTTGTCACGGTGCAGAGCAGAATCGAGTCACTGATCATTGGTGTTGGAAACTTATTATCAACCCAAAGACGCAGATGTATCGCTTCTCTCTTTCTCTCTCCGCTGTGACCGGCTCCAGAGAACAATGCACAGTCCACTAACTTTCTGTTTGGCATCTGAACTTATATTTGCTGATGATTGTTTTACGGTTTGACTGATGAATGAACAAAGACTTCATGCACGATGAGTGTGAAGTCTCCCTGATCACCGATTCCTCCTTTTACTCTTCGTTCTCATTGAATATGGGCCATATTTTTGTCAACAGCATTAATACAACAGCAATGCAAATACTGCTCAACAGCGTTCAGTCACAGTGGCCTTGTTTGGAGAATTTGATGGCCAAAAGATGTGCGTAGTAATGGGTGTAAAACAGGCTGGGAGAGGAGCAGTGTTGGGAAAGTTCATTTTCTACATGAACTATTTCAAAGTTCACACATTTCAAAATGAACTAGGTCGTTCATAGTTCATAATTGTGTATAGTTCATAGTTTGTTCATAGTTCCAAAAATGAACTAGTTCATAGTTATTTTTTGTGTTGCTGCGAGCGATTATTATTTTTATATCATTGCCAAAGCCCTTATAGTACCATAGACAGTTTTCAGTCAGTCAGTTTTAACAATGAAACTATGTGTTAGATCTTCAGTATCCCACCCTGCCTGACCCCATTGCTGACCCTAAAGGAGTCAGACACAGACTCGCCCCATTCACCTGCATGGTCTGTTTATGTTTATTGGTTTATTTGGTAGGGACAGTGCAAGTTAATGAACAAGCCACACCGGATTGCAGCCTTGGGCTAATTTCCATCCGTCGTCCCCCATGCGCACTCTCAAACACACTCTCATTCGCCCTGGCCTATTGTACATGTTTGCTGTCTGCTGTGAGTACCAGAAAATGAGAATTCTAATGAGATAAGCTGGAACACCTCTATTAGATAGTTTTGTAAATAGTTTGTCATGATTGATTCTATCAAAAGCTTTAGACGCATCAAGAAAACACAAAAACATAGTAGAGCCCTGGCAATGATATTTATCTAGTAACTCCTTCAAGGTAAAAGTACATGTATCAGTACCGTGTTCTGGTTTAAAACCAAACTGGTTGGCAGCTGTATAAACATACGGTTCAAGTCTGTTCAGGACGACCCTCTCAAGCACTTTTGAAACTGAACTGGCCAAAGCTATGGGCCGATAGTTGTCCATACTGCTTAGTTTACCAGCTTTGTCTTTAATCACTTGTTATGCTTGGACACTTCCTCAAAAACCTCCTGTGGAGTTATTATCATTCCCTCATCAAATTCCAAAGTGTCAGCAAAGGCCACGTTGGAGAGGCTAGCCGGTGCTTGAGTTCAACGTGTCTTTTTAAGTTGGCTGTTGACGTGACTGAGGTGTGGATTTTCTTTTTGAAAGCCGGTGGGCAAAGTTTACAGATAAAAGTGATGTTATTCCCTTCCTCGCCGACCTCGTCATAGAACTCTTCCTACCTGCTACAGTGTCAGTCTTCTCTGCCTCGAGGCTGCTTTTTTGTTTTGTGTCCACGTGTGATGAGACGCTGGTGGTTTTTGCCAGGTTGACTGTTGTTACACTAAATATATGGCTGTTTTGATGCTAAACATTAAGGGCTCTTTATGGTGTGTTCAGCCTGGAACACTAAAGAAATCTGGCGCCCTATTGAACAAACGTAAATAGATGGAGAATGAACCGTGTTCATACTCCTACTCCTTTTGAGCTTTCATTACTGTGTAATGATAGGACTCTTGTAACTAAATCAATGTAAACAGCTCAAATACATAAATAAATAAATAGTTTTGTTCATCAGGCAGTAATACAGTGCGTACAGTTCACGCGTTCATGAACTTCTGTTCAATGAACTTCCGTCAATGAGAACGGTCATTTACATCACTGGAGAAGAGTGAGGACGCAATGACACCTGAGACAATAGCTTAACATTTGTTATTCTATCAGTTTTACTGATTACTAAGTCTTGCAGCATCAACTAATTCACAATCAATAACTAATCTTTATCCTTTTACTTCCTCATTCCAGATATCACAAGAGAAGAACAAAAAAGGTACCCATTTAAAGCAAATGTCTAATGCTTGTTGTGCACGTATTTGAATTATGTTTTCTATGTCATGTTAACCCTTGTTAAGTTAATTTAACTATTTGAATAATTTTCTGTTACAAAACGTATTTAGACCAACATTATCCAAATCCACTAAAGCAGGCTACACACATTTACTTCCCTTATGTTCTGTTTGTGGATTTTTGTGCCACTTTTTTTAGTTTAAAAAATTATCAATGTAAATAAAATACAAATATTTTGAAACCAATATATTTTTTAAATAGCACCCAAATGGCAAATGTTCCGTTTGAAAAAGTGAGTTTGGGCAAATATTCACATTTTAAAACCTGTGGGAATGTCAAAGATCAGTTACAACTTGATTGTTTTTTAGTTTTTTATGTAAAGTCAGGTTTTAATGTTTACTCTTTCATCTCTCTGCCATCACCCTATGAAATCATACATTCAACATTATCAGTGTTTCCTTCTGTTCAGAGGAGGAAACATTTGTGATTTTTGCAGTTCAATCTGAATTTTGAGTATTTACCCTGAAAATGCATTTCCAAATTTCTGTGGGAAAAACTTAATAGTGTCTTTTGACTTCTGAGGCTCATGGGGGAGGAGCTTATACGGGGAGCTGGGGGAGGTGCTTATACGGGGCGCTGGGGGAGGTGCTTATACGGGGAGCTGGGGAGGTGCTTATACGGGGAGCTGGGGGAGGTGCTTATACGGGGCGCTGGGGGAGGTGCTTATACGGGGCGTTGGGGGAGGTGCTTATACGGGGCGCTGGGGAGGTGCTTATACGGGGAGCTGGGGAGGTGCTTATACGGGCGTTGGGGGAGGTCTGTGAGGAGGTGCTGGGGGGTGTTGGAGGGTTTGTGAGTTAGGGGTGGTTGTCCATGGTGGGGAAGATGTCAGGTGTTTTTTGTTTACAAACTTGTGGTTGGCACATGTGTTTCACAGCTGGAAGGTCCTGGGTTCCATTCCCAGCCGGAGGGTCCTTTCTGTGGAGTTTGCATGTCCTCCCCGTGTCTGCGTAGGTTTCCCCTACCACTAAAAACATGTACAATAGGCCAGAATGAATGTCGTGTGAGAGTGAATGGTGGTGGTCAGAGGGGCTGACACAGGTTGCCTCGCTTCCGTTAGTCTTCCCCAGGGCAGCTGTGGCTACATTCGTAGCCAATCAACATTGAGTACGGCGTGAATGAATAATGAGACAGACTTGGTAATACAGGCTTTGTAAAGCACAATACAAGTGTAAGCCATTATTATTATTATTATTATTATTATTATTATTATTATTATTATTAGGCCCGAGAGCCTGACAGGGTCCGGGCCTGTTGTTATTGTACAGGCAGTGCGCGGAGCGCACTGACGAAAAGAGCGCGGGGCGCTCGTCATCGACCATGGCCACTCACCAGCACTCAAAACACTAATACAGTGACTCCGGGCATCGAGGCCTATCCCATAATATAGGTCTTTGCCGCGAAAGCGGCATATTTGTTCCTGCTCGCACAAAAATACGAAAAAAAACCCATTGGGAAACATTGAAAAAGTAGAAGACAAAGGCAACGCGCTCGTACTTGACAATAAACCCCACGGGTGGATTACTGGACGTGAGACCTTTCCGATGATATAAATATGCGCCGCCTAAGGCGGCGCTATATTATATATAGCGCCGCTATATATATTATATTATATTGTATGGGTTTTTCTTATTCTTATTATTAGGCCCGAGCGGCCTGCCGTCGCAAGGGCCTATTGTAATCGCAACGCAGTGCGCGGAGCGCACTGTACCTAGGTGCGCGGAGCGCACGAAAACAGCGCGAAGCGCTGTCCCCATGTCAACCGTAACTCACCGTGTCAAACAGTGACTGCCCACACCTCTGGTGTGGGCCCTGTATACTTATTATAGCAGCAAAATGAATGGGGGTATATGGACAACTGACATACGGAAGTGGATGACGAGCGCGAAGCACCAAATAAAATGAATGAGGAAAAAAATTTTACTTTGTCGTAGACAAAAGAAATTTGGCACAGACATCCGTCACGTGACCCCGAACAAAATGTCATTGAGGCCACGCCCCTTTTCCCACCGTGTTGCCATGGCAACGACCCGATGTCAACTTTGGCGCAGCCAAACCAAAATTGGTACACGCGTGCGTCATGACAGTCCGAACAAAAAAGTACATTACATGGTTGCTAGGCAACCAACAGGAGGGCGGCCATTTTGGGAAAAATGCAGTAATCTGGCGCCGAAGGTGCCATTTCGTGCGCTCGCATTTGAACGAACTCGTCCTAGGCCGTTGAACGCAGCCACTCCCCGTTCGCTCCAGATCATCTACACAAGTGGGACATTAAAAGTTATTAAAACTTTCTAATAGGATTAACGGTGTTGTCATGGCAACGCCATGAATTCGGCGTCCATTTTCAGCGCTCGCCGTCACCGTTAAACAGTCATAACTCGCACAAACTGTGGCCGTTTTGAGCATAACTTCAATCGTTGGTTGAGTCATCGACCCTGGAGAGCACCAAATAAAAATGAAGAATAAAATTGAACTTTGTCGTAGACAAATGAAATTTAGCACAGACATCCGTCACGTGATCCCGATCAAAAAAGTAATTGATGGCCACGCCCCTTTTCCCACCGTGTTGCCATGGCAACGACCCGGTGTCAACTTTGGCGCAGCCAAACCAAATTTGGTACACGCGTGCGTCACGACTGTCCGAACAATAAAGTACATTACATGGTTGCTAGGCAACCAACTGGAGGTCGGCCATTTGGGAAAAATAGAGTGATCTGGCGCCGAAGGCGCCATTTCTTGCCTTTGCTCTTTTACAATCTCGACCTAGTGTGGCAGGTAGGGCGCGGCAGCGCCTCCCGGTTATTGGGCGGCGTGCGGCCACCGGCGTCAACCGGCCAAACGAGACCCTCGAGGGCCTCTAAATGCCGCTTGCGGCTTTAATTAGGCCCGAGAGCCTGACAGGGTCCGGGCCTGTTGTTATTGTACAGGCAGTGCGCGGAGCGCACTGAAGAAAGACGTGCGCATAGCGCACGTCCCAAAAGAGCGCGGAGCGCTCAAGAAACAGAGCGCGGAGCGCTCCCCATGCATTACACAGTAATAACGACACTCCTGGCACCCCGACCTGTCCGGTGATATAAGCGTGTGCCGCGAAGCGGCACATTTGTTGCTGCTCGAATAAAAAAAGATGAAAACCACAGGCAAGGCGCAACATAGACAAGAAAGCAGTCGATGACGAGCGCAACGCTCCAGATACAGACGGACAGAATGGTAATGAACCAACCGGACATTGTAGTGGTGGACAAAGCGCAGAGGAAAGCCGTGGTGGTTGACATAGCAATACACTCAAAATAAGAAAACTAGTGAGCTGTTACATTAACTAAATTGTAACATGTATTATGGAAGCAATAATTTCATGTTTCCAAGATGAACATGATTAAATCATGATGGGATGAATGAAATCAGACATAACTGTTTGAATGAACGTAAATAAATCATGGAAAGTATTTCCACATGATAAAATGGCTTTCTTTCAGCATTAAGCAATTGTGTTAGTCCAACGTGATGCACGTGAGTAGGTTCAACGCAAAATATTAGGGTTGATCGGGTGCCAGTTAGGTCCGGGCAGTTGGACGCAATTGGACACAAGGAGGCGCCCTTCCAACTTTGTCAGTGGAAACGTGATTTGACTTTCTTCAAGTTAGACTTTAAGTCAGACACCATGAGTGACAATAATATGAGGCTAAATCCGTGTATATATATATATATATATATATGTGGCCTTTATTTTCAACAAAAAGACAGAGAACATGTACTTCAGTCTGTCACAGGCCGACAGGTGAAGAAGGAAGTCATGGAGATTCTGCTTTAGACAGAACTTCAAACTTCTGCTGCATATAGAAGTTCAGTCATATTTTGACTCAAACATATTATATACTTAATATGTAGGAAAATCACAAAATATATGCTACAATTACAAAAGTGCACACCTGATCCATGCATATAAAGGTTAAAATATCCTGAATTTATATGATTAGAATATTACGTATTAACTAATTATTAATTACTCTCATTCTTTAAAAAAAAAAAAAACACTTGTCATTTGTATCTGATGTGGAGTCATGTGTGTCCCAGTTCCTCTGAGTCATGGTGGGTCATGGTGGACCATGACAGATGTGGACAGGACTGTGGTAGATCTACTTTGACTTTGAAGAAAGTAGTTACTATAGTAACTGTTGAAAAAAAGAACCTTATGAGCTTCTTCTGTAACAGTCCTGCTGCACCACGACTCAGGAACTAGGACAGACTTTACTCTACAGCAGATACAAGTGACAAGGGGTTTGTTTTAAGAATGAGAATAATAAAGTCATATTTAAATATATAAAGAATTTTCCACACATACATCACAAAGGAATACTTGAAATTCAATCGTCCATTCTTACATCCAACACAAGTATGAAAGTTCTGACTAAAGCAGAAGCTCCATGACTTCCTTCTTCACTTCTCAGTCTGTGACTGAAGAGCATTGAGACCTCAGCCTTTTTAGTGAAAATAAAGGGCTCACTATTTAGCGTCATGTTACTGTCACTCACGGTGTCTGACACCATGAGTGACAGTAACATGATGCTAAAAGTGTGCTCTTTATATTAAACAGAAAACCCAGGCTACTTTGCTCTTCAGTCTGTCATAGACCAACAGGTGAAGAAGGAAGTTTAAAAAGTGAATACTTTGCACATTTAATCTTTGTGTCTCCATTGTGACTTTTGTTTTGAATTAGTCTCCATGCATAGACACAAAGGAACTATAAAATCAGTTTCTCCCTGGTGTCTCATGCAGGTCTCCTCTAGTCTCATCTATTGCTTCTAGTGAAATTTAAAAGAAATAAATAAGAAAAATGGCAAAATTAAACTACAATGAGGCTACAATAAGAGTGTTATGTTTATCTCCTGAGCTTAAAAATAGGCACATTTGAGCAGCACATTTTTTTCTCTGCACTTTCAAAATAAGGGGAAGCAGTGTGAGGCATTATTTTGCCATATCGTCATAAAAACAGTTGAAACAACAATAGGACCCAAACCTAGTAAATAAGTTCAATCAACCCTAATATATGGTGTTGAACCAGTGGTTAAAGTGGATTTTGGGAGGTGGTTCTAATCTCGAAGACTCTGAACGCTACATTAGGTCGATATATGAAAGGCTGTGTGTATATTACATGTAACAGAAGGTGTTTTATATTACTTTTAATTTATTTATTTTAAAATAAGTTTTAAACCATTTCACAGAATAAGATTTCTTTATATGTGCTCTTGTTTGAGATACTCCCAGAAAATTAGAGCAACAGCCAGTCCTACCCGGGAATTTTTTTTAATAATCAGATACAATTTAGTGCAATGGTGTATTTAAGGCAAAAATATGCTGTTTGAATTAGCCTTATACAGGGATGAGAATCAGAACTGTCAACATGATTATTTTCCTAAAAAAGAAAGAAAGAAAGAAGTAACACTGATTTTGATAGCTGCAAATAGACTTTTATTATTTTATCTATTTATTTATTGTTTTAATTTACTGTCAAATCCTGTGTTAATGTTTCCCTGTGGGGCCCCTCTGCTGCCCGTGTCAGCTCTGCCCCTGTTCTTCCTCCGTCTGTAGCTGCTCATCGCGCTGAGCAGTGAGGAGGAGACACAGACTCCACACGAGTCTAAAGACTCAACTTTAGCCTGGATTCATGACTCTAGTGTTACTTTTAAACCGCGGGAAGATTCAGAGGATCAGATCAGAGCAAATACTTTGTGAACAAGGCCGACATTGCGCCGTAACTGAGCGCCGTAACGCCGCACTGTTTATCGCCTTTTCTCTTCATTATGCTTCCTAAATTAATTTGTAAAACCGAAAATATGAGGCTGATTGATGCGAAATAAAAAGCGGCCTAAAGCTTGGGAAGAGTAGACTCCGTTTATGGATTAGTTTATGTCCATAAAGTTCATTATTTCGTGATAAATGCTGTTATATTGAGGCGCATTAAACCTGCACGCATGAGGAGCAGACTGAGCTGCTGCTGATCTTATGATTATTTCCAGGGTGCGATTTGTCAAAAAAACAGAAGGGGGGATAATTACTTAATCACTTTATTGCTGTTGAACTTGAAACCCAGTGTTGTTAGATGTGTTCTATTCTGCAAAAAGATGTCAGTGCTTTCATGTTTTAAGAACATGTCCTGCATGCTTTGGCGGGACTCGGTAGGGCCCTGACCATGGACAGAGAGGCCTGGACTCTGCATCTGACTCGCTGAGCGGAGCTCATTGCATCTTGTCTTAACAGCTCTGGAGGGGTGGATCTGCCTTGTACATAGACGTCCGAGCTATAGGGGGCGACCCCTCCAGAGCGTGTGTGTTGCTCAGGGAGTTGGGCCGTTTTGGAAAACTCTTGATCAAACTTTGAGTGATCAGGGTAGTGTGACCAGGGCCACAGGAGTCTTTCTTTTTTGAGGGACAGAGCTGGAAATGTTACGGAATGCACAATGAACGCACGCGGCTGGTACTTCTCAGAACCGGTGTTCTGTCGAAATCGCTTCCCTTGTCGAAATGTATGGCGTAAAGGTTCCTCATCCTGTTTGTCAAACGGTCGATATTGTATTGTAAAACACACATGGCTGGGGGCATTAACGCACCTGATGCGCGGGTTACGGGTTCCCCCGCGGTTCCCGCAGGGCCGGCTGCCCAGACCGTCATAAAATTCTCCTATGATCGCGGGTCGGGTTGGGGCGGTCGCCGCCACTCATTGCCGCCGTGCGCGCATTCATTGTTCAGCCACGATTCATTCTATCATCTTTACAGCGGGGTTTTGACATAAATATGCGGCGGATTTTCACAAAATAAGCAGCGTTTTGCTGAATGTGATCCAAAAAACGCTTTTGTGGAGCTTAATGTCTATTTTCCACGGCATGTGCGTCTGTGCACAACTTTTCTGCCCCTCTCAGCGCTCTGAACAGGGAGAGAGAGAGCGCGAGGGGATAATTAGGCTACACGCCAGTCCTGTTCATTTCAAGCTCATTTTGTATGTGTGCAAAATACATTTAACTGATCATCAAGTCAATAAGGACAGAACACAGTTCCCTGTGCATAAGATTGATTCATCAGAAATGATACATGCAGTAGCCTTATACACTTAAAAAGTCCAAGAAACAGCGAAAGGTGAAAGTGTTTCTGACTCCCCAGACCCTCGCTCTCTGTGCGCATCAAAGCCGCTAAAGCAGAGCTCACCCGCGTCTCATATAAAATGGAATCAACTGACCAGAAGGTGCACGGACCTTGAACACAGCCAATTTTACAATTCTATTCCCCCTACGTTTAATACAATAATACGCCAGAAGTAGGGATAGGGATTAAAGAAACAGAGACTGGGACAAGAAAACCAGAAGGGGGGAAATCCCCCCCATCCCCCCCAGCAAATCGCACCCTGATTATTTCTCCAGATTCTGAAGAGTGGGCTTTTGTCCAGCGCAGCTTCAGCAAATTAATAATAAATCTACCCAACCTAGTATTTATTGCATTGATTTATCTCACAGGCAGACTTTCGCATGTGTGCGAAATGACAAAGTGGCAATTATTAACTTTTTTTTTTTTTTTTGTCACACGAAGGTGCAGGAACGCCGTTCCCGACCGTTCCCGCCCACTTTAACCCCTGTGTTGAACCTACTCAAGTGCATCACATTGGACGAACACAATTGCTTCATGCTGAAAGAAAGACATTTAATCATGTGGAAATAGTTTACATGATTTTTTTACGTTCATTCAAAGAGTTATTTTTTTGAGTGTACCAAGCGACTTCAACATCAGGAAAAAGGAACAGGAGAAACTAGAGAAATACCAGGGGCTCAGAGAAGAGCTAGAGAAGGCCTGGAGAGTGAAGGCATCAGTGGTGCCCGTGGTCGTTGGGGCACTCGGGGCAGTGACCCCCAAACTGGAGGAGTGGCTCCAGCAGATCCCAGGAAATACATCAGACATCTCGGTCCAGAAAAGTGCAGTTCCAGGAACAGCAAAGATACTGCACAGAACCCTCAAGCTCCCAGGCCTCTGGTAGAAGACCCGAGCTTGGAGGAAAAAGAGACCGCCCGCGGAGGGTGAGGAAGAGTTTTTTTTTAATATATATATATTTTAACTTTTTTTGTCTTTTTTACCATTACTTTTTGTCGTATTTTCATCATATTTTTGTCATGTTTTGTCGCTTTTTTGTTGCATTTTCATCCTTGCTATTTCACCGCTAAATTTCATGAAACTTTTAGATCCAAACTCGAGAAAGTGTGCTTGGTTCAGGTGGGGGTTAAGAGGTTAAACAACGACAATAATGTGCTGATACATTACAGATGAAACTCATGAAATTAGATTTTCGTGAAAAGGTTAATTTATTTCTGTAATTCAACTTAAAAAGTGAAACTAATAGATGATATAGGCTAATGGCATGCAAAGTGACTTATGTCAAGCCTATATTAGGCCCGAGCCGGACACAGTCCCTGGCAAGGGACTATTGTTTTTGGTCGGTTTCTTATTATTTTTACTTTTTGTCATGAAAATTGATGGAAATAGACAAATTGGCCACGTCCAAAACTAAATGGCTCGACAGCGCCCCCTCAAAGTTGACCCCTATTCAAATCGGGACACGCGTTTTTGGGCGTAGGCCAAAATCGTTCGGTACAGTGAAAGTGGACATCAGGACAAATCAAAAACAGTTTGTTCGAAACTGTCAAACTGTCATTCTACTGCTTAGAAGGGGGGATCCCGAAGAGCTGGGTTCATCAGAAACGGAGCCCCCACCCACAGTCTCGTACAGTTTCACTCCACACTATAACCTTGTGAATACAATCGTAATTGCACTTCGTTGTGGCGTGGTCCTTGCTAGTGAAATACATGTTATGTGTCTCTGTGCGCCCTGAAAACGATTTTGTGTCCGTGTAGAAACTGATTTTCTCTTGACGTCTGCAGGCCTATGTAAACTAATATGAGAGAAGGGGCGGGCACAATTCATTCACTCATGGGAACCCCAGAGTAACGGTGCGTTCCAGGCAACTGGTAACTGGTAAATTTCCACCTCCCACTTGGAGCCGCTCAAACTGGTGATTACAACTTGTAAACTCGGAGACCTCCAGAGAGATACGAGTTCAGATACAGATGAAGACAGTAACAGCGCCCCCCAGTGGAGGAGCAGCTAATGATAAACTGTAACTAAACCTCTGCATCAGTGACGTGAACGTTACTTTAGTCACAGCTTTAAACATAACGTTATGTTTTAAATTATACCGCGTTTGGAGAAACATTTATATAATGTTAGCATCTCATTGGCTAACTGTTGTAGCATTAGCCGTTTGGTTACATCAGAGTTTAAAGCAGTACTAAGTAACTTGTTTACCTTAATAAATCTTTTCTGTAGTCTTCTAGTTTTCCTTGGAACGCTCTGAGGTCGTAAGTTGTAATTTTCAAGTGAGAAAGATACCAGTTGCCAGTTGCTCAGTCGAGCTGGAGACGAGCTGTATTGTTGCGAGATCTTTATTTTCAGTCTCACAAATACAGTGCACCACAAAGTATTGACACCCCTACACTTTTGCTTTTGAAATAGTGTGACCACCTCAAATAGTGTAAACAGAGACCAGGGGGACAATTTGGCAGAACTTTGAAGTACAGAGGAATTAGTTTTTTTTTTTTATAGATCAGGCATTTTCATCCCACTAAAGGACACACACCTTTTCACTATTACAACTTATATAACACTGGGCTAGCAACAGATCACAATATATTATAAAGCAGTTAGACGTAATAAAAAATAAATACAACTAGAAATGCAGCAATGGCTGCGCCATTGCGATTGACTGCGGAACTGCGGGAATCGAATGCAGAAATGGCATAAATTGGTTAATTTGCATAATCTAATGTTCATAAACTGGTGAAATTGCATAAACTGGTAAAATGCATAAACTGGATGAATTGCATAAACTGGTTAAATTACAGAAAAACTGTAAAATGCATAAATTGGTTAATTTGCATAATCTAATTTGCATAAACCGGTAAAATGCATAAACTTTCATGTTGCATGAACTTAAGATTGCATAAACTGTTTAAATTGCAAAAAACTGTAAAATGCATCAATTGGTTAATTTGCATAATCTAATTTGCATAAACCGGTAAAATGCATGAACAGTTTAAATTGCACAAACTGTTATGTTGCATAAACTGGTTAAATTGCAAAAAAAAACGGTAAAATGCATTAATTGGTTAATTTGCATAAATTATATAAACTGCATTAACTGTTTAAATTTCATAAATCCTAAATGGCATAAATTGTTATGTTGCATAAACTGGTTAAAATGCGTAAACTGGTTAAAATGCGTAAACTGGTTAAAATGCGTAAACTGGTTAAATTCCATAAAGTGGTTAATTTGCATAAATTGTTTATATTTCATAAACTTTTTAAATTCCATAAACTGGTCAAACTGTTGAAATCGCCTAAATGCTGAAATTGCAGAAGCTGCACAAATGGCTGAAAGACATGGAGAACCAGAAATCCTATTAAAATGCATTGGCTGGATTCCCCATACACACTAATGGGGCAGAGACCACATACACACCAATGCAAAAATTTCAAATTCCTGTAGAAAAAAACTGGAAAACTGCAGAAGGCCAATTTTTTCTCAAACCCACAAGTTGCGGAAGCTGAACATGCACAAACTTCAGAAATTGCAGAAATTTCAGAAAAAAATGCTGAAAAGCATGAATTTGCGGGAGCCCCATTATAAGTCAATGGGAAAAATGTTCGGTATTTCGTACGATTGCGGAAAAAACGTAAATTGCAGAAGTCCCAAAAGTAATAGCAGGATTCTCCTCAACATGCGGAACATTTGATGCATAACTTGCAGAAATTGCACAAAGCATGAAAGTGCTGAAAGGTGCAGAAAATCAGGAAAAAGATGGAATAATAATACTAGAAATGCAGCAATGGCTGCGCCATTGCAATTGACTGCGGAACTGCGGGAATCGAATGCAGAAATTGCATAAATTTGCATAAATTGGTTAATTTGCATAATCTAATGTTCATAAACTGGTGAAATTGCATAAACTGGTAAAATTGCAGAAAAACTGTAAAATGCATAAATTGGTTAATTTGCATAATCTAATTTGCATAAACCGGTAAAATGCATGAACAGTTTAAATTGCACAAACTGTTATGTTGCATAAACTGGTTAAATTGCAAAAAAAACGGTCAAATGCATTAATTGGTTAATTTGCATAAATTATATAAACTGCATTAACTGTTTAAATTTCATAAATCCTAAATGGCATAAATTGTTATGTTGCATAAACTGGTTAAAATGCGTAAACTGGTTAAAATGCGTAAACTGGTTAAATTCCATAAAGTGGTTAATTTGCATAAATTGTTTATATTGCATAAACTTTTTAAATTCCATAAACTGGTCAAACTGTTGAAATCGCCTAAATGCTGAAGATGCAGAAGCTGCACAAATGGCTGAAACACATGGAGAGCCAGAAATCCTATTAAAATACATTGGCTGGATTCGCCATACACACTAATGGAGCAGAGACCACATACACACCAATGCAAAAAGTTCAAATTCCTGTAGAAAAAAACTGGAAAACTGCAGAAGGCCAATTTTTTCTCAAATCCACAAGTTGCGGAAGCTGAACATGCACAAGTTGCAGAAATTGCAGAAATTGCGGAAAAAAATGCGGAAAAGCATGAATTTGCGGGAGCCCCATTATGCGTCAATGGGAAAAATGTGCGGTATTTCGTCCGATTGCGGAAAAACCGTAAATCGCAGAAGTCCCAAAAGTAATAGCAGGATTCTCCTCAACATGCGGAACGTTTTGATGCATAACTTGCAGAAATTGCACAAAGCATGAAAGTGCTGAAAGCTGCAGAAAATCAGGAAAAAGATGGAAGAATAATATTAAAGAACATGAAAACCAACTAGAAATGCAGCAATGGCTGCGCCATTGCGATTGACTGCGGAACTGCGGGAATCGAATGCAGAAATTGCATAAATTGGTTAATTTGCATAATCTAATGTTCATAAACTGGTGAAATTGCATAAACTGGTAAAATGCATAAACTGGATGAATTGCATAAACTGGTTAAATTACAGAAAAACTGTAAAATGCATAAATTGGTTAATTTGCATAATCTAATTTGCATAAACCGGTAAAATGCATAAACTTTCATGTTGCATGAACTTAAGATTGCATAAACTGTTTAAATTGCAAAAAACTGTAAAATGCATAAATTGGTTAATTTGCATAATCTAATTTGCATAAACCGGTAAAATGCATGAACAGTTTAAATTGCACAAACTGTTATGTTGCATAAACTGGTTAAATTGCAAAAAAACGGTAAAATGCATTAATTGGTTAATTTGCATAAATTATATAAACTGCATTAACTGTTTAAATTCCATGAATCCTAAATGGCATAAATTGTTATGTTGCATAAACTGGTTAAAATGCGTAAACTGGTTAAAATGCGTAAACTGGTTAAATTCCATAAAGTGGTTAATTTGCATAAATTGTTTATATTTCATAAACTTTTTAAATTCCATAAACTGGTCAAACTGTTGAAATCGCCTAAATGCTGAAATTGCAGAAGCTGCACAAATGGCTGAAAGACATGGAGAGCCAGAAATCCTATTAAAATGCATTGGCTGGATTCCCCATACACACTAATGGGGCAGAGACCACATACACACCAATGCAAAATTTCAAATTCCTGTAGAAAAAACTGGAAAACTGCAGAAGGCCAATTTTTTCTCAAAACCCACAAGTTGCGGAAGCTGAACATGCACAACTTCAGAAATTGCAGAAATTCAGAAAAAAATGCTGAAAAGCATGAATTTGCGGGAGCCCCATTATAAGTCAATGGGAAAAATGTTCGGTATTTCGTCCGATTGCGGAAAAAACGTAAATTGCAGAAGTCCCAAAAGTAATAGCAGGATTCTCCTCAACATGCGGAACATTTTGATGCATAACTTGCAGAAATTGCACAAAGCATGAAAGTGCTGAAAGGTGCAGAAAATCAGGAAAAAAGATGGAATAATAATACTAGAAATGCAGCAATGGCTGCGCCATTGCGATTGACTGCGGAACTGCGGGAATCGAATGCAGAAATTGCATAAATTGCATAAATTGGTTAATTTGCATAATCTAATGTTCATAAACTGGTGAAATTGCATAAACTGGTTAAATTGCAGAAAAACTGTAAAATGCATAAATTGGGTAATTTGCATAATCTAATTTGCATAAACCGGTAAAATGCATGAACAGTTTAAATTGCACAAACTGTTATGTTGCATAAACTGGTTAAATTGCAAAAAAAAACAGTAAAATGCATTAATTGGTTAATTTGCATAAATTATATAAACTGCATTAACTGTTTAAATTTCATAAATCCTAAATGGCATAAATTGTTATGTTGCATAAACTGGTTAAAATGCGTAAACTGGTTAAAATGCGTAAACTGGTTAAATTCCATAAAGTGGTTAATTTGCATAAATTGTTTATATTGCATAAACTTTTTAAATTCCATAAACTGGTCAAACTGTTGAAATCGCCTAAATGCTGAAATTGCAGAAGCTGCACAAATGGCTGAAACACATGGAGAGCCAGAAATCCTATTAAAATGCATTGGCTGGATTCGCCATACACACTAATGGAGCAGAGACCACATACACACCAATGCAAAAATTTCAAATTCCCGTAGAAAAAAAAATGGAAAACTGCAGAAGGCCAATTTTTCTCAAACCCACAAGTTGCGGAAGCTGAACATGCACAAATTGCAGAAATTGCAGAAATTGCGGAAAAAAATGCGGAAAAGCATGAATTTGCGGGAGCCCCATTATGCGTCAATGGGAAAAATGTGCGGTATTTCGTCCGATTGCGGAAAAACCGTAAATCGCAGAAGTCCGAAAAGTAATAGCAGGATTCTCCTCAACATGCGGAACGTTTTGATGCATAACTTGCAGAAATTGCACAAAGCATGAAAGTGCTGAAAGGTGCAGAAAATCAGGAAAAATGTGCGGGAATAATAACTAGAAATGCAGCAATGGCTGCGCCATTGCGATTGACTGCGGAACTGCGGGAATCGAATGCAGAAATTGCATAAATTTGCATAAATTGGTTAATTTGCATAAACTTATGTTCATAAACTGGTGAAATTGCATAAACTGGTAAAATTGCAGAAAAACTGTAAAATGCATAAATTGGTTAATTTGCATAATCTAATTTGCATAAACCGGTAAAATGCATGAACAGAATAAATTGCACAAACTGTTATGTTGCATAAACTGGTTAAATTGCAAAAAAAACAGTAAAATGCATAATTGGTTAATTTGCATAAATTATATAAACTGCATTAACTGTTTAAATTTCATAAATCCTAAATGGCATAAATTGTTATGTTGCATAAACTGGTTAAAATGCGTAAACTGGTTAAATTCCATAAAGTGGTTAATTTGCATAAATTGTTTATATTGCATAAACTTTTTAAATTCCATAAACTGGTCAAACTGTTGAAATCGCCTAAATGCTGAAATTGCAGAAGCTGCACAAATGGCTGAAACACATGGAGAGCCAGAAATCCTATTAAAATGCATTGGCTGGATTCGCCATACACACTAATGGAGCAGAGGCCACATACACACCAATGCAAACATTTCAAATTCCCGTAGAATAAAACTGGAAACTGCAGAAGGCCATTTTTTTCTCAAAACCCACAAGTTGCGGAAGCTGAACATGCACAAGTTGCAGAAATTGCAGAAATTGCGGAAAAAAATGCGGAAAAGCATGAATTTGCGGGAGCCCCATTATGCGTCAATGGGAAAAATGTGCGGTATTTCGTCCGATTGCGGAAAAACCGTAAATCGCAGAAGTCCCAAAAGTAATAGCAGGATTCTCCTCAACATGCGGAACGTTTTGATGCATAACTTGCAGAAATTGCACAAAGCATGAAAGTGCTGAAAGGTGCTGAAAATCAGGAAAAAGAAATAATAATAATAATAATAATAATATTAAAGAACATGAAAACCAATAATTGACTGCGGAAGATTCCGCAGTCAATCAATAATAACTAGAAATGCAGCAATGGCTGCGCCATTGCGATTGACTGCGGAACTGCGGGAATCGAATGCAGAAATTGCATAAATCTGCATAAATTGGTTAATTTGCATAATCTAATGTTCATAAACTGGTGAAATTGCATAAACTGGTAAAATTGCAGAAAAACTGTAAAATGCATAAATTGGTTAATTTGCATAATCTAATTTGCATAAACCGGTAAAATGCATGAACAGTTTAATTGCACAAACTGTTATGTTGCATAAACTGGTTAAATTGCAAAAAAAACGGTAAAATGCATTAATTGGTTAATTTGCATAAATTATATAAACTGCATTAGCTGTTTAAATTTCATAAATCCTAAATGGCATAAATTGTTATGTTGCATAAACTGGTTAAAATGCGTAAACTGGTTAAAATGCGTAAACTGGTTAAATTCCATAAAAGTGGTTAATTTGCATAAATTGTTTATATTGCATAAACTTTTAAATTCCATAAACTGGTCAAACTGTTGAAATCGTCTAAATGCTGAAATTGCAGAAGCTGCACAAATGGCTGAAACACATGGAGCCAGAATCCTATTAAAATACATTGGCTGGATTCGCCATACACACTAATGGAGCAGAGACCACATACACACCAATGCAAACATTTCAAATTCCTGTAGAAAAAAACTGGAAAACTGCAGAAGGCCAATTTTTTCTCAAATCCCACAAGTTGCGGAAGCTGAACATGCACAAGTTGCAGAAATTGCAGAAATTGCGGAAAAAAATGCGGAAAAGCATGAATTTGCGGGAGCCCCATTATGCGTCAATGGGAAAAATGTGCGGTATTTCGTCCGATTGCGGAAAAACCGTAAATCGCAGAAGTCCCAAAAGTAATAGCAGGATTCTCCTCAACATGCGGAACGTTTTGATGCATAACTTGCAGAAATTGCACAAGCATGAAAGTGCTGAAAGCTGCAGAAAATCAGGAAAAAGATGGAATAATAATAATACTAGAAATGCTGCAATGGCTGAAGCCATTGCGATTGACTGCGGAACTGCGGGAATCGAATGCAGAAATTGCAGAAATTGCATAAATTGGTTAATTTGCATAATCTAATGTTCATAAACTGGTGAAATTGCATAAAATGGTAAAATGCATAAACTGGATAAATTGCATGAACTGGTTAAATTGCAGAAAAACTGTAAAATGCATAAATTGGTTAATTTGCATAATCTAAATTTGCATAAATCGGTAAAATGCATAAACTTTCATGTTGCATGAACTTAAGATTGCATAAACTGGTTAAATTGCAAAAAAACTGTAAAATTCATAAATTGGTTAATTTGCATAATCTAATTTGCATAAACCGGTAAAATGCATGAACAGTTTAAATGGCACAAACTGTTATGTTGCATAAACTGGTTAAATTGCAAAAAAAACTGTAAAATGCATTAATTGGTTAATTTGCATAAATTATATAAACTGCCTTAACTGTTAAATTTCATAAATCCTAAATGGCATAAATTGTTATGTTGCATAAACTGGTTAAAATGCGTAAACTGGTTAAATTCCATAAAGTGGTTAATTTGCATAAATTGTTTATATTGCATAAACTTTTTAAATTCCATAAACTGGTCAAACTGTAGAAATCGCCTAAATGCTGAAATAGCAGAAGCTGCACAAATGGCTGAAACACATGGCGAGCCAGAAATCCTATTAAAATGCATTGGCTGGATTCGCCATACACACTAATGGGGCAGAGACCACATACACACCAATGCAAAAATTTCAAATTCCCGTAGAAAAAAGTGGAAAACTGCAGAAGGCCAATTTTTTCTCAAAACCCACAAGTTGCGGAAGCTGAACATGCACAAATTGCAGAATTGCAGAAATTGCGGAAAAAAATGCGGAAAAGCATGAATTTGCGGGAGCCCCATTATGCGTCAATGGGAAAAATGTTCGGTATTTCGTCCGATTGCGGAAAAACCGTAAATCGCAGAAGTCCGAAAAGTAATAGCAGGATTCTCGTCAACATGCGGAACGTTTTGATGCATAACTTGCAGAAATTGCACAAAGCATGAAAGTGCTGAAAGGTGCTGAAATTCAGGAAAAAGATGGAATAATAATAATAATAATAATAATATTAAAGAACATGAAAACCAATAATTGACTGCGGAAAGTTCCGCAGTCAATCAATTAAAGAACATGAAAACCAATGATGACTGCGGAAGATTCCGCAGTCAATCAACTAGAAATGCAGCAATGCTGCGCCATTGCGATTGACTGCGGAACTGCGGTAATCAAATGCAAAAATTGCATAAATTGCATAAATTGGTTAATTTGCATAATCTAATGTTCATAAACTGGTTAAATTGCAAAAAACTGTAAAATGCATAAATTGGTTAATTTGCATAATCTAATTTGCATAAACCGGTAAAATGCATGAACAGTTTAAATTGCACAAACTGTTATGTTGCATAAACTGGTTAAATTGCAAAACAACAGTAAAATGCATTAATTGGTTAATTTGCATAAATTATATAAACTGCATGAACTGTTTAAATTTCATAAATCCTAAATGGCATAAATTGTTATGTTGCATAAACTGGTTAAAATGCGTAAACTGGTTAAATTCCATAAAGTGGTTAATTTGCATAAATTGTTTATATTGCATAAACTTTTTAAATTCCATAAACTGGTCAAACTGTTGAAATCGCCTAAATGCTGAAATTGCAGAAGCTGCACAAATGGCTGAAACACATGGAGTGCCAGAAATCCTATTAAAATGCATTGGCTGGATTCGCCATACACACTAATGGAGCAGAGGCCACATACACACCAATGCAAAAATTTCAAAATTCCCGTAGAAAAAAACTGAAAAACTGCAGAAGGTCAATTTTTTCTCAAAACCCACAAGTTGCGGAAGCTGAACATGCACAAATTGCAGAAATTGCAGAAATTGCGGAAAAAAATGCGGAAAAGCATGAATTTGCGGGAGCCCCATTATGCGTCAATGGGAAAAATGTTCGGTATTTCGTCCGATTGCGGAAAAACCGTAAATCGCAGAAGTCCGAAAAGTAATAGCAGGATTCTCCTCAACATGCGGAACGTTTTGATGCATAACTTGCAGAAATTGCACAAAGCATGAAAGTGCTGAAAGGTGCAGAAAATCAGGAAAAAGATGGAATAATAATAATAACTAGAAATGCAGCAATGGCTGCGCCATTGCGATTGACTGCGGAACTGCGGGAATCGAATGCAGAAATTGCATAAATTTGCATAAATTGGTTAATTTGCATAATCTAATGTTCATAAACTGGTGAAATTGCATAAACTGGTAAAATTGCAAAAAAACTGTAAAATGCATAAATTGGTTAATTTGCATAATCTAATTTGCATAAACGGTAAAATGCATGAACAGTTTAAATTGCACAAACTGTTATGTTGCATAAACTGGTTAAATTGCAAAAAAAACAGTAAAATGCATTAATTGGTTAATTTGCATAAATTATATAAACTGCATTAACTGTTTAAATTTCATAATTCCTAAATGGCATAAATTGCTATGTTGCATACTGGTAAAATGCGTAAACTGGTTAAATGCGTAAACTGGTAAATTCCATAAAGTGGTTAATTTGCATAAATTGTTTATATTGCATAAACTTTTTAAATTCCATAAACTGGTCAAACTGTTGAAATCGCCTAAATGCTGAAATTGCAGAAGCTGCACAAATGGCTGAAACACATGGAGAGCCAGAAATCCTATTGGCTGGATTCGCCATACACACTAATGGAGCAGAGACCACATACACACCAATGCAAAAATTTCAAATTCCCGTAGAAAAAAAGTGGAAAACTGCAGAAGGCCAATTTTTTCTCAAACCCGCAAGTTGCGGCAGCTGAACATGCACAAGTTGCAGAAATTGCAGAAATTGCGGAAAAAAATGCGGAAAAGCATGAATTTGCGGGAGCCCCATTATGCGTCAATGGGAAAAATGTTCGGTATTTCGTCCGATTGCGGAAAACCGTAAATCGCAGAAGTCCGAAAAGTAATAGCAGGATTCTCCTCAACATGCGGAACGTTTTGATGCATAACTTGCAGAAATTGCACAAAGCATGAAAGTGCTGAAAGGTGCAGAAAATCAGGAAAAATGTGCGGGAATAATAATATAATAATAATAATAAAGAAACGAAAACCAATAATTGACTGCGGAAATTCCGCAGTCAATCAATAATATTAAAGAACATGAAAACCAATAATTGACTGCGGAAGATTCCGCAGTCAATCAACTAGAAATGTTGCAATGGCTGAAGCCATTGCGATTGACTGCGGAATAGTTCTAATGCAGAAGTTATCTGAAAAATCCTTGAAATCCTTGAAATGCTGTGAAACGGTTTGAAATACTTGAAAAATCATTGAAATTCCCGATGCCTTGAATCTACTGATATCCTTGAATCTCCTGAAAAGCTCAAAACTCCTAAAATCCTTCAAACAGTTGTAACCTTTAAACTCCTAAAAATCCTTCAAACTGTTGTAACCTTTAAACTCCTGAAATCCTTGAAACTGTTGAAACCTTTAAACACCTGAAATCCTTGAAACTGTTGAAAACCTTGAAACTCCTGAAATTCTGTAAACTGTTGAAACTCCTGAATCCTTGAAACTCCTGAAATTCTGTAAACTGTCGAATATCCTTGAAACTCCTGAAATTATTGAAAGTGTCCTTGAAACTGTTTAAATTGCCCAAACCGCTGAAATAATTTATTTCCAGTAAACTATGGCAACCTGGTCTGGACTTGGCCTGGCTTCTGTGGTTCGCCTCGATCTGATTTTGGTTCCGGTAACTATGGCAACGTAGCCTGGACTTGGCCTGGCTTCTGTGGTTCGCCTCGATCTGATTTGGTTCCGGTTACTATGGGAGCCTGGTTTGGACTTAGCCCAGCTTCTATGGTTTGACCTTGATCTGCTTTTGGTTCTGGTAACTATGGCAAATTGGTCTGGTCTTGGTTTGGCTCTGGGTCTTGATCTGGGTTCGGGTCTTGGTCTGGAACTTGGATCGGGTCTTGGTCTGGGTTCGGTCTTGGTCTGGACTTGGCCACCTTTTGTGGTCCGCCTTGATCTGATTTTGGTTCCGGTAACTATAGTAACCTGGTCTTGGACTTGGTCTGGTCCTGGTCTGAGACGTGGTCTGGATGTTGGCCTGGGTCTTAGTTTGGGTCTTGGTCCAGGTCTGACTCTGAGACTTGTTCGGGTCTTGGTTTGGCTTTTGTGGTTCGCCTTGATATTGTTTTGGTTCTGGTAACTATGGCAACCTGGTCTGGGTCTCGGTTTGGGTCTTGGGACGGGTCTTGTTCTTGGTCTGGGTCTTGGTTGGGTCTTGGTTTGGGTCTGGGTCTCGTTCTGGGTCTTGGTTCGGGTCTTAGTCTCGATCTTGCTTCGGGTCTGGTTCTTGGTTCTGGATCTTGGTCTGGGTCTAGGTCTTGGTTGGGGTCTCGGTCAGGGTCTTGGTCTGGGTCTTGGTTGGGGTCTCGGTCAGGGTCTTGGTCTGGGTCTTAGTTTGGGTCTTGGTCTCGTCTGGGTCTTGGTTCGGGTCTTGGTCTGGGTCTTGGTTCGGATCTGGGTCTGGGTCTTTGTTCGGGTCTTGGTTCGGATCTTGGTCTGGGTCTTGGTACGGGTCTTGGTTCGGATCTTGGTCTGGGCCCCGGTCTGGGGCTTGGTTCGGGTCTTGGTCCGGGTCTCGATCTGGGTTCGGGTTTCGGTCTTGGTTTGGGTCCTGGTCTGCGTCTTTGTTCCTGTCTTTGAAACTGCTGAAATCCTTGAAAATGTCCTTGGAACGGTTGAAAATCCCCATTTAGTTGTTGTATTATAGTTCTTTTATTGTGAAAATCCCCATTTAGTTGTATTATAGTGCTTTTATTGTGAAAACCCCTATTAAGTTGTATTATAGTGCTTTTATTGTGAAAATCCCTATTTAGTTGTATTATAGTGCTTTTAATTGTGAAAATCCCTTTTTAGTTGTTTTGTGCTTTTATGGTGAAATCCCCATTTAAGTTGTATTATAAGTGATTTATTTTGAAAACCCATTTAGTTGTATTATATGCTTTTATTGTGAAAATCCCCATTTAGTTGTATTATAGTGGCTTTATTGTGAAAATCCCATTAAGTTGTTTTCTGCTTTTACATGTAAAATCTCTATAAAGTTGCATTATACTGCTTTACTTGTAAAAATCCCTATTAAGTTGCATTATACTGTTTTACATGTAAAAAATCCCTATTAAGTTTGCATTAACTGTTCTTAATGTAAATCCCTATTAAGATTGCATTATACTGTTTTACATGTAAAAATCCCCTATTAAGTTGCATTATACTGCTTTACATGTAAAAAATCCTATTAAGTTGCATTATACTGTTTCTGTCCCTATTAATTGCATTATACCTGCTTTACTTGTAAAAAATCCCTATTAAGTTGCATTATAAAGCTGTTTCATGTATCCCTATTTTGTATTATAGCGTTTTTACATGTAAACAATCCCTATTAAGTTGGCATTATACTGCTTTACATGTAAAAATCCCTATTAGTTTTGCATTATACTGTTTTTAACATGTAAAAACCCTATTAAGTTGCATTATACTGGCTTACTTGTAAAAAATCCCTATTAAGTTGCATTATACTGCTTTACATGTAAAAATCCCTAATTAAGTTGTATTATAGTGCTTATTGTGAAAACCATTTAGTTGTATTTGTGCTTTATGTGATCCCCATTAGTTGTATTATAGTGCTTTTATTGTGAAAAATCCCTATTAAGTTGTTTATAGTGCTTTATTGTGAAAAATTTGTGTCATATACTGCTTTATTGTGAAAATCCCATTAGTTGTATTTGTGCTTTATTGTGAAAAATCCCCATTTAGTTGTATTATAGTGCTTTATAATAAAATCCTATTTAGTTGCATAATACTTCTTTAAACATGCAAAAAAATCATAAAGTTGCATAATGTGTTGGCAAATTGCAAAAATCTATTTTTGCGAAACTGTCTGGTCCTTGTGCGGGTCTTGGTCTGGTCCCTTGGTTCGGTCGTGGTCTGGTCTTGGTTTGCGTCTTGGTTCGGGTCTTAGTCTGGTCCTTTGAATCGGGTCTTGGTTGGGTTTTGTCTTGGTCTTGGTTCGGGTCGTGGCTGTGCTTGGTTTTTGCGTCTTGGTTCGGTCTTGGTACATGAGTCTTGGCTTGGTCTTAGGTTGGGTCTCAGTTCGGTCTTAAATCAGGTCTGGGTCTGGTCTTGGTTTGGGTCTTGTTCAAGTCTGGTTCTTGGTTCGGGTTTTGGTCTGGTCTTGGTTCAGGTCTTTGGTTGGGGTCTTGGTCTGGTCAGGGTTTGGGTCTTGGTTCGGGTATTGGTCTGAGTCTTGCGTCTGGTCTGGTCTTTGCTCGGGTCTGGTTCCTGGGTCTGGTTCTTAGTTCGGGCCTAGGTCTGGTTTGTGTTGGGTCTTGGGTTTGGGGTCTTGGTCGGGTCCCGGTCTGGGTCTTGGTTCGGGTCTTGGGTCTGGGTCTGGTCTGGTCTTTGGTTTGGTCCCTGGTCTGGGTCTTTGTCCTTGTCCCTTGAACTGCTGAAGTTCCTTGAAACCCGAAAATCCTTTGAAACTTCCTGAAAATCCTCTGAAAACTGTTGAATCCTTGAAAAACTTCGAAATCCTTTAAAACTGCTGAAGGTCAAATCTCCATGGTGCTGCGCCAGTGGAGAATTGACTGTCTGGAACTGCTGAAGTCCTTGGTTTCAAACTGCTTAGTCATTGAACTGGCCTGAAATTCTTGAAAACTGCTGAAGTCCTGTGAAAACTGTTGAACCTTGAAACTGCTGAAATCCCTTGAAATATCCTCAGTCCCTGAAACTGTTGAATCCTTGAAACTCCGAAATCCTTAAACTGCGAGGTTCTCCCATGGCGTCACGATGGATTGACTGTCTTGAAAACTGCTGAAAGTCCTTGGTTTCAAACTGCTGAAGTCCTTGAACTCCTGAAGTCCTTGAAACTGTTGAAACCTTGAAACTGCTGAAGTCCTTTGAAACTCCCTGAAATCCTTAAAAAAACTGTTGAATCTTAAAAACTGGTGAAGTCTTGAAACTGCTGAAATTGCATTAGCTGTAGAAATGGCTGAAAGGGCTTGAATGTGCCTGAAGTCCTAATTAAAATGCATGGGCCTATAAATGGAATGGCAACATTCCCAAGCCCCGTAGAAAAAAAATGGAAACTGGCAGAAGGCGGAATTTTTCTGAAAAACTGACAGCTGCGGTAAGCTGAACATGCCAAACTGCAGAAATTGCTGAAAAATGTGGAAAAAAACTGAAAACCATGAATTTGCGGGAAGCCCCATTATAAGTCAATGGGAAAAAATCGGCCGAAATGGCCAATTGCGAAACCGGAAAATCGCTGAATTCCCAAAAGTAATAGCAGAATTTCTCTTGAACATGTGACATTTTGATGTATAAACTTGTTGAAGGTTGTGTGAAAGCTGTGTAGATAAATCTGAAAAAAATATAAGTATATAATAATATTAAAGAACATGAAAACCAATTATTGACCTGCGGAAGTTCCGCAGTCAAATCACTAGAAATGCAGCAATGGCTGCGCCATTGCGATTGCTGGGAACTGCGGTATAATGCTATGCTATTGCATAAAATTGGTTAATTTGCATAATCTAAGTCATAAACTGGTTAAATTGCAAAAAAACTGTAAAATGCTAAATGGTTAATTTTATCTATTGACATTGGTATGCATGAAATCAGTTTTGGGCAGCAAGTTTTATGTTGTAATGTATTGCAAAAAAAAACGGTAAATGCAATTAAATGGTTAATTTGCATAAATTATATAAAACTGCATTAACTGTTAAAAATTTCATAAATCCCTAAATGGCATGAAATTGTTATGTGCAATAAACTGCTTAACAATGCCGTAAACTGGTTAAATTCCATAAAGTGGTTAATTTGGCATAAATTGTTTATATGCCATAAACTTTTAAAGCGCATAACTGGTCAAACTGTTGAAATCGCCTAACATGCTGAAATTGCAGAAGCTGCACAAATGGCTGAAACACTATGGGTCAGAAATCCTAATTAAAATGCATTGCTGGATTCGCCCATACACACTAATGGGGCAGAGACCACATACACACCAAATGCAAAAATTTCAAATTCCGTAAAAACACTGGAAAACTGGCAGAAGGCCAAAATTTTTTCTCAAAAACCCACAAGTTGCGGAAGCTGAACATGCCCACAAATTGCAGAATTGCAGAAATTGCGAAAAAATGCGGGAAAAGCATGAATTTGCGGTTTAGCCCCCATTATGCCGTCAATGGGAAAAATGTTTCGGGTATTCGTCCGATTTGCGGAAAAACCGTAATCGCAGAAGTCCGAAAAGTATAGCAGGATTCCCTCAACATGCGGAACGTTTTGTGCTCTTGCGATATGCACAAAGCATGAAAGTGCTGAAAGGTGCAGAAAATCAGGTGTGCGGGAATTTGAGCGCGGCGCGCCATTGCGATTGACTGCGGAACTAGCGGGAATCGATGCAGAATTGCATAAATTGCATAAAATTGGGTAATTTGCATAATTAATGGTCAAACTGGTGAAATTGCATAAACTGGTAAAATTCAGAAAAACTGTTTGCTTGGTTTTTTGCATCTAATTTGCATAACCGGTAAAAATGCATGAACAGTTTAAATTGCACAAACCTGTTTATGTTGTACATACTGGTTTAAATTGCAAAAAAAACGGTCAAATCATTAATGTTAATTTGCATAAATTATATAAACTTGCATTAACTGTTTAAAAATTCAATAAATCCTAAATGGCATTAAATTGTTATGTGATAAACTGGTTAAAATGCGTAAACTGGTAAAATGCGTAAACTGGTTAAATTCCATAAAGTGGTAATTTGCATAAATTGTTTATATGCATAAACTTTTTAATTCATAACTGGTCAACCTGTGAATCGCCTAATGCGAAGATGCAGAAAAGCTGCCAAATGGCTTGAAACCATGGAGAAAGCCAGAAATCCTATTAAAATAACATTGCTGGATCGCCCATACACAACTAAATGGAGCAGAGACCACATACCCATGCAAAATTCAAAATTCCTGTAGAAAAAAACTGGAAAACTGCAGAAGGCCAATTTTTTTTCTCAAATCCCACAAGTTGCGGAAGCTGAACATGCACAAGTTGGCAAGAAATTGCAAGAAATGCGGAAAAAAAAAATGCAGAAAAGCATGAATTTGCGGGAGACCATTAATGCGTCAATGGGAAAAAATGTGCGGTATTTCGTCCATTGCGAAAAAACCGTTAAATCGCAGAAGTCCCAAAATAATAGCAGGATTCTTCCTCAACATGCGGAAACGTTTTTGATGCAGTAATTGCAGAAATTGCACCAAAGCATGAAAGTGCTGAAAGGTGCAGAAAATCAGGAATGTGCGATTATATGAAACGCAAACCAATAATTGACTGCGGAAAAATTCCGCAGTCATCATAATAATAAAAAGAAAACGAAACCAAATAATTGACTGCGAAAAATTCCCCAGTCCATCCAAATAAAGAAACGAAAACCAATAATTGACTGCGGAAAATTCGCAGTCAATCAATAACTAGAAAATGCAGCATGGCTGCGCATTGCGAGACTGCGGAACTGTCGGAATCGAAGCATAAATTGCATAAAATTGCATAAATTGGTTAATTTGCATAATCTAATGTTCATAAACTGGTGAAATTGCATAAAAATGGTAAAATGCATAAACTGGATGAAATTGCATAAACTGGTTAAATTGCAGAAAAAACTGTAAATGCATAAATTGGTTAATTTGCATAATCTAATTTGCATAAAACGGTAAATGCATAAACTTTCATGTTGCATGAAACTTAAGATTGCATAAACTGGTTAAATGGCAAAAAACTGTAAATGCATAATTGGTTAATTTGGCATAATCTAATTTGCATAACCGAAAATGCATAACAGTTTAATTTGGCACAAACTGTTATTTTGCTAAACTGGTTAAATTGCAAAAAAAACAGTAAATGCATTAATTGGTTAATTTGCATAAATTATAAACTGCCCTTAAACTGTTTAAATTTTCATAAATCCTAAATGGCATAAATTGTTATGTTGCATAAACTGGTTTAAAATGCGTAAACTGGTTTAAAATCGTAAAACATGGTTAATTCCATAAGTGGTTAATGCATAAAATTGTTATATTGCAATAAACTTTTAAATTCCAAAACTGGTCAAAACTGTTGAATCCGCTAAAATGCCTGAAATTGCAGAAGCTGCACAAATGGCCGAAACACATGGAGAGCCAGAAATGCCTAATAAAATCATTGGCTGATTTCGCCAACACACTTAATGGGGCAGAGACCAACATACACACCATGCAAAATTTCAAATTCCCCCGTAAAAAAAGTGGAAAACTGCAGAAGGCCAATTTTTTCTCAAAACCCACAAGTTGCGGAAGCTGAACATGCACAAATTGCAGAAATTGCAAGAAATTTGGGAAAAAAATGCCGGAAAAGCAATGAATTTGCGGGAGCCCCCATTATGCGTCAATGGAAAAAATGTTCGGTAATTTCGTCGATGCGGAAAAAAACCGTAAAATCGCAGAAGTCCGAAAGTAATAGCAGGATTCCTGTCACATGCGGAACATTTTGGATGCATAACTTCAGAAATTGCACAAAGCATGAAAGTGCTGAAAGGTGCTGAATTCAGAAAAAGATGGAATAATAATAATGAAACTAGAAATGCAGCAATGGCTGCGCCATTGCGATTGACATGCGGAACTGCGGGAATCGAATGCAGAAATTGCAGAAATTGCAGAAATTGTTAATTTGCATAATCTAAGTTCATAAACTGGTGAAATTGCATAAGACGGTAAAATGCATGGAACTGGATAAATTGCAACAAACTGAGTTTTATGTTGCATAAACTGGTTAAATATGCAAAAAAAACTGTAAAAAATGCATAAGTTGGTTTAATTTGCATAATCTAATTTTGCATAAACCGGTAAAAATGCATGAACAGTTTAAATTGCAGCAAACTGGTTATGGTTGCATAAACTGGTTAAATTGCAAAAAAAAAACTGTAATGCATTAATTGGTATTTGCATAAATTATATAAAACTGCATTAGCTGTTTAAATTTAATGAATCCATAAATGGCATAAATTGTTATGGTTGCAAATAACTGGTTAAAAATCGTAAAATGTTAAAATGTGTAAACTGGTTAATTCCCATAAAGTGGTTAATTGCCATAAATTGTTTATATGCATAAACTTTTTTAAATTCCATAAACTGGTCAAACTGTGAAATCGCCTAAATGCCTGAAATTGCATAAGCTGCACAAAATGCTGAAACACATGGAGAGCAAGAAATCCATTGGCTGGATTCGCCATACACATCTAATGGAGCAGAGACCACATCAGACACCAATGCAAAAATTTCAAATTCCCGTAGAAAAAAACATGGAAAAACTGCAGAAGGCAATTTTTTCTAAAAACCCACAAGTTGCGGAAGCTGAACATGCACAAAATTGCAGAAATTGCAGAAATTGCGGAAAAAATGCGGAAAAAGCATGAATTTGCGGGACCCCATTATGTGCGTCAATGGAAAAAATGTTCGTTATTTCGTTACCGATTGCGGAAAAAACCGTAAAATCGCAGAAGTCCGAAAAGTAATAGCAGGATTTCTCCTCAACATTGCGGAACGTTTGATGGCAATAACTTGCAGAAATTGCACAAAGCATGAAAGTGCTGAAAAGGTGCTGAAAATCAGGAAAAAGATGGATATAATAATACTAAAAATATGCAGCAATGCTGGCATTGGCGATTGACTGCGGAACTCGCGGGAAAATGCGAAATGCAGATTCAATAAATTGCATAAATTGGTTAATTTGCATAATCTAATGTTTCATAAACTGGTGAAATTGCATAAACTGGTAAAATTGCACGAAAACTGTAAAATGCATAAATTGGGTTAATTTGCATAATCTAATTTGCAATAAACCGGTAAAATGCAATGAACAGTTTAAATTGGCACAAAACTGTTATGTTGCATAAACTGGTAAATTGCAAAAAAAAACAGTAAAATGCAATAATTGGTTAAATTTGCATAAATTATATAAAACTGCAATTAACATGTTTAATTTCATAAATTCCTAAATGGCATAAATTGTTATGTTGCATAAACTGGTTAAAATGCGTAAAACTGGTTAAAATGCGTAAAAACCTGGTTAAATTCCATAAAGTGGTTAAATTGCATAAATTGGTTTAATTGCAAACTTTTAAATTCCATAAACTGGTCAATAACCTGTTGAAATCGCCTAAATGCGAAATTGCAGAAGCTGCACAAATGGCTGAAACACATGGAAGAGCCAGAAATCCTATTAAAATGCATTTGCCTGGATTCGCCATATCACACTAAATGAGCAGAGAACCACTACACAACAAGCAAACATTTCAAATTCCCATAAGAAAAAAAGTGGAAAACTGCAGGCCGGCCATTTTTCTCAAACCCACCAAGTTGCGGAAGCTGACATGCACAAATTCAGAAATTGGCAGAAAATTGCGGAAAAAAAATGCGGGAAAAGCATGAAATTTGCGGGAGCCTCCCATTATGCGTCAATGGAAAAATGTGCGGTATTTCGTCGATTGCGGAAAAACCGGTAAATCGCAGAAGTCGAAAGTAATAGCAAGGATTCTCCTCAACATGCGGAACGTTTTGATGCATAACTTGCAGAAATTGCAGCAAAGCATGGAAAGTGCTGAAAAGGTGCAGAAAATCAGGAAAAAATGTGCAGGGAATAATAAATAATAATAAATAAAGAAACGAAACCGCAATAATTGACTGCGGAAAAATTCCGCAGTCAATCAACTAGAAATGCAGCAAGGCTGCGCCATTGCGATGACTGCGGAACTGTCGGGAATCGAATGCATAAAAATTGCATAAATTGCAAATAAATTGTTAATTTGCATAATCTAAGTTCATAAACTGGTGAAATTGGCATAAAATGGTAAAATGCATAAACTGATGAATTGCATAAACTGGTTAAATGCAGAAAAACTGTAAAATGCATAAATGGGTTAATTTGCTAATCTATTTTGGCATAAACCGGTAAAATGCATAAACTTTCATGTTGCATGACTTAAGAATTGCATAAACCTGGTTTAAAATTGCAAAAAACTGTAAATGGCATAAATTGGTTAAATATGCATAATCTAATTTGCATAAACCGGTAAAAATGCATGAACAGTTTTTAAATTGCACAAAACCTGTTTTTTATGTTGCATAAACTGGTTAAATTGCAAAAAAAACATAAAATGCATTATTGGTTTAATTTGGCATAAATTATATAAACCTGCCTTAACTGTTTAAATTCATAAATCGCTAAATGGCATAAAATTGTTATGTTGCATAAAACTGGGTTAAAGTGCGTACTGGTTTTAAAAAATGCGTAATACTGGTTAAATTCCATAAAGTGGTTAATTTGCAAAATTGGTTTATATTGCATAAACTTTTTAATTCCATAATGGTCAAACTGTTGAAATCGCCTAAATGCTGAAAATTGGCAGAAGCTGCACAAATGGCGAAACACATGGAGAGCCAAGAAATCCTATTAAAATGCATTGGCTGGAAATTCGCCACATATCACACTAATGGGGCAGAGACCACATAATACACACCAAATGCAAAAATTTCAATCCCTGTAGAAAAAAAGTGGAAAACTGCAGAAGCCAATTTTTTCTCAAACCCAACAAGTTGCGGAAGGAACATGCCAAATTGCAGAAAAATTGCAGAAAATTGCGGAAAAAAAATCGGAAAAGCCTAATGAATTGCGGGAAAGCGCGCACCATTATGCTCAATGGGAAAAATGTTCGGTATTTCGTCCATGCGGAAAACCGTAAATCGGCAGAAGTCCAAAAAAGAATAGCAGGATTCTCGTCCAACATGCGGAACATTTTGATTGCCAATAACTTGCAGAAATTGCACAAAGCATGAAAAGTGCTGAAAGGTGCTGAAATTCAGGAAAGATGAATAATAATAATAATATTAAAGAAACATGAACCAAATAATTGACTGCGGAAGATTTCGCAGTCAATCAATAACTAGAAATGCAGCAATGGCTTGCGCGCATGCGATTTGACTGCGGAACTGCGGGAATCGAATGCAAGAATTGCATAAATTGCATAAATGGTTAATATTGCATAATCTAATGTTCATAAACTGGTGAAATTGCATAAACTGGTAAAAATTGGCAGAAACTGTAAAATGCATAAATTGGTTAATTTGTCTAATCTATTTGCATAAGACGCGGTAAAATGCATGACAAGTTTAAATTGAACAAACTGTTATGTTGCATAAACTGGTTAAAATGCGTAAAACTGGTTAAATTCCATAAAGTGGTTAATTTGCATAAATTGTTTATATTGCATAAACTTTTAAATTCCATAAACTGGTCAAACTGTTTGAAAATCGCCTAAATGCTGAAATTGCAGGAAGCTGCACAAATGGCTGAAACACATGGAGTGCCAGAAATCCTATTAATGCCATTGGCTGGGATTCGCCATACACACTAATGAGCAGAGGCCCAACATACAACACCAATGCAGAAAATTCAAAATTCCCGTAAGAAAAAAACTGGAAAACTGCAGAAGGCCAATTTTTCTCAAAAGCCCACAAGTTGCGGAAGCTGACATGCACAATTGCAGAAATTCAGAAATTGCGGAAAAAAAATGCGGAAAAAGCATTAATTGCGGAGCCCCATTTATGCGTCAATGGGAAAAA